>CM035180.1:4374291-4393054 GCA_020233015.1 Callinectes sapidus
TCTCTCTCTCTCTCTCTCTCTCTCTCTCTCTCTCAAAACCTTCATACTCCACCTACTTTACCTTCATCGTGAATCGTGAAGGAGAGGACGAAAATACACAGCCTGAAATAATAATGTAGCGTGCCAAGGTGTGAAGCGCGCTGTACATCGTGTGGGTATCGGATTAAATAAGGTGCAGCGGGTGGGGCCAGCGTCACTACTCACCACCTTCCCGCTGCACTGCTGGTGGTAGCTCGTCCCCAGGCATCGGGTGTGTCCGGTGAGCGAAATCTTGGCTGGCTGGAGGGGGAAGCCGTAAAGATGTTCTGCCAATGCACTTCAGATGTTTCCGACTTCTTCATCCAGTGTGTGTGTGTGTGTGTGTGTGTGTGTGTGTGTGTGTGTGTGTTGGCAGATGTTGTGAGGAGGGAGGGAGAGGATTTCTAATGATTCAACTTATTAGCTGGGATTTAAAAAAAAAAATTTATAGTTGATTCATGTGTGACTGGTAACTCAACACACACACACACACACACACACACACATCGCGCCCTTGGTCATGCTTATTATAAGACATTGAGGTCACGAGATCCAGAATTGGATGTATACGTATATATATTTATTTTCTCTCAATTTTGTTTCTGAAGGCAACTAAACATTCATTGAGAGAGAGAGAGAGAGAGAGAGAGAGAGAGAGAGAGAGAGAGAGAGAGAGAGAGAGAGAAACTATGAACGCGTTAGTTATACCTACATAATACCACCCATAGGTTGTACTTAGATTTCAATCTGCATTTTTTAAATATATTTATGTACCAAATCTGTCGATTTTTGATAATCTTTCATTCCAAGAGAGAGAAATAAAAAGATAATAATAGGTACAGCTGTACATGTCAAGTGTGGGATGATGGCTACCGCAGCTGTAAGTATATTCAGTGCCTCAACTCCACACACTCCCCTCCACCCTGTCTCCATTTTTGTCAGTGAGCCTGCAGCAGCCTTGTGGGGCCCCAGTGAAGGTTGTTTGGTGATAATCTTGTTAACGAGAAGTTGAGAGTGACAGCGTTAGTAAGGCAACCCTCCACCTACTATTCTGTATTGCCCAGTACTATACTTAGCCAACATTTGTCCTTGTGAGCATTAGAAAGGTTGAATTGAAGGTCGACATAGTATCTAAAGTGAAAGAGAAACTGGATAAAAGAACGATTCTTGACAAAGTTAACGCCCTGCTTGGCACTGAACGTCCGGAAGTCTATCCTTGATGACACCTATTTTTCTTTATTAAAGGTTTTGTGAAAGGCAGAACAGAAGAAAATAAGGTTTTGGTGCTAGAGGGTTTTTCATATGAAGGTTCAGAATTGTTTATGAAAAAAGTTTAGTAACAAAGCTGTCATATCAATGTCTTTCCGCGTACGTCAGGTTTTCATTTGTGTTCTGTTGATCACATGCCGTAAGAACAAGCTCTTCTGCCATTGAGTTAACGCTCCAAAATCTGAAAATAAAATAAAATGGTAAATGAGAAACATGAATAATGCTCCAAGATTCTTGGAAGCGTGGACAAGGGGATTGTAACGGAGGCATATGAGAAATGTGGTGATTCATTGCTACCGGAAGGCTGGTGTGGCAGGCGAGCTTCCGTTGACTTCTAAGCTCTTTCTTAATGAATACCTGCTGGTCTTTTGAACTTGAGTAAGAAAAGAGTGTCATGTATTGCTCATCGGACTCACGTAATTCATAGAAGTGATCTGAATGTATAGAAAATCAGTGGTGAAGTAGTTAGGTCTGGTGGACGTCAATGGGTCTGAGATATAGCCCTTCTGTTCTGGCGGCACGGACACGGGTAGGATTACCTCCAATGCTTTAGCATAGTCATCACAAGCATGTACTTGGCCTTGGGATGTTTACAGCGATGTTACACGGTCCATGTCTTATTGGACGCTCCCTGGTCGCTCTCATTGCCTGATAGATGATCTTGTGGGGGTTGGCCCAGGGTAAAAAAAATGTACTATAGGTGTGATATTTCCTAAGGAGTGGTAGTGACACTAAGACCGAATGACTAGCACCCTTCTTGCCTGGCGAGCCTGTACACATTAAGGAAATGCCGCACCACACACACACACACACACACACACACACACACACACACACACACACACACACACACACACACACACACACACACACACACACACATACACACACACACACACACACACACACAGACTCGTGTGTGTGTGTGTGTTGATTTCACTTGACCTTCATCTGATAAGATTACGAAAAAAATAGCGGGGTCTTTGTTTGCAAGCAGATTCACAACACACACACACACACACACACACACACACACACACACACACACACACACACAGCCCAGCACCTACCTTATAAGAAAATAGTCGACTGATTTCAATTAATTGGTACATTGGTGAAGTGTCGGTTCCCAATTTCGTGTAATGGGGCAGCAGTGCCGTCATGGGGAAAAAAATTCATCGTCTCTACGCTCACCGAGAGAGAGAGAGAGAGAGAGAGAGAGAGAGAGAGAGAGAGACGTACTCTACATTATTGTTGTCCGTCGCATTTGACAAATTCCAAGTGGCTCATTCTGTCTCATGCACCTATGGCATCAATCAACGAGAGGCTCAGCTTGTTTCTAGGCACAGCTTGCTGAAGGTTGAGCACTAACCGGTGGCGCCTTGGAACTTGCATAGCAACTAAAATATCCCCAGGTGTCATCAACCACAAATGTTGTGTCTTTCAGAGCCACGACACTTAGTGGAGGAAGCTTGAGGTGGTGAAGTGAAACTTAGAGTAAGGGAAAATCTTGGTACCTTCCGCCGCCGCCTACAATCGGGACGGGGCTGTTTCATACTTTCTCCGCCACACTTATAAACCAGACATAAACATACCCGAGGCAGAACTTTATTAAATGTACACCGGTAAAGTGCCGCGGATTCTCCGCATTATTCCATAAGTATGATAAGAAAATGCAACCTTGCAGGATCGTAACTGGAAATTTTCCCAAGTCCCTGTAGCTTCTTAAGCCATAGTAGTGCGGCTAGAACAGTACGGAGGACAAAATGTATCTCAAGTCAATTCTGAAGCACATGACATACACGCTCCTTATCCCACAAGAAACGGATTCACATTCAAGTATCTTCATTATGTTCATTGAACCGGCTGGGGTTCATTATGTACAGGCATCATATCAGATCACATTTTCAGCATGTAATATCTAGAAAGCTTGAACAGAATACTTTGTAGGTCAGAACCGGTGTTGGCATCCCGTGGAGACAATAGAGCTCAGGTTTTTGTTGATGGACACTGAGGTTTTCGCTCCGTGGTGACTAGACTGGTGCTGATTCACAGGACGTATGGAGCTCCGAAGCCTCTGTTTCTTCGCTTCAGGAAGCCGCTGTAGCCAGCCTGATTAATGATTTGCTGAACCCAATATGAACAGCGTTTTCTCTGGCCTCCTTTTCTTTCTTCTTGAACAGTAAAGTACGCAATCTACTTTTTTTTTTATTTTTTTTTTTTACATATTTAATTATTTAATTTCATTTATTCATTTTTCATGTGAGAAAAGTTTGTAATGAAGATTCATCATATAATCGTAGTCAGGTTGTAAAATATATACGCTATCTGTGCTTTTCACTACCAGTGAAGGGCGGACTCGTCAAAAAACAGTTTAGTGCATACACCGTATAAACAGTATATTACTATATATCATTCATGTATTTCATCATGCAGTCGTCATCGCAAGAAGGAAGAAGCAGAAAGACTTGAAGCGAGATATTTTGATGGTTCATTGCTTACTGAAACAGTAAGTAATCTCGGAGAAATTACTGTCAGTGTATGGGAAAAATGAATAGTGTTGGTAATGCTACCACAGACCACGTCAACTATTGTACATATATCATTGCCATCTTGTAAAATAGATGCAGTGCAGCTAAGAAAATTATACTAACAAATTATTATTACAGGAAATGCAATTTTTAGACTGAATATACTGTTTTATGCGCTGTTATTGTCCATCTTTGGGGCCAGACCACCTCTCAAGTGAACCACCGCACAGGACGGAATCTTGCCGTGTGAGACGTGGCCCTTGAGCTGGGTGTTGTGTTGTGTGCTGCAGTGCCAATATAGTCTTGTGACCCCTATGCGTGTTCTCATCTCCTAATTTAGAGGCACTGTGTTAAGTTGGTGTGTGTATCTTAAATCAGCACAGGAACTGCGTCTGAGTACAGGAAAGTATATAAACAGAGCGATAAAGCTCCACATCAAAAGGCAGAGTGTGTGATCGGGATGTAGCCAGCGCCGGGCGAGCGGCACCATGCCAGGTGTGGTGTGCCCCGAGCCCCCCGCTCATCCCTCCCCTTCACTCCCCCCGACCACCACCACCACCGAGGTGTCATGGCCGCCCTCGGCACCCGATCTCCCAGTCTCAACTTGGCCGGAGTCAGAGTCGGGAATAGAAGATTCCGCGGGAAGTGTGGAGGGTGGGAATATGCCTCTCTCCCCACCCATCCCCATACCAAGCCCGCGCCGCAGTAGCCTCCAGACCTCACGCACCGAAGCGTCACCTCCCTCACAAGATGATAAAAGTTCCTCAGCCCCAGCCACCGCCCAGGAGTCTGACGCCGCCCCGCAGCCCTGCACCTCCACCCCCAACCCCCCCGCAGCGCCTGAGGATGAATGCGAACCCACGGAGGGGATGGCGGAGGAGGAGGGTTGTGAGGTGCCCACCATACACATCAGCGAGGTACGGCAGTAGCCTTCTCGCTGATCACCCAGTGGAGGGAAACGCTACCCCATTAATGGGATATTATGTGGATAGTTATTTCAGCTTTAAGCATTGCCTTTAGTATTGTTATTATGTGTATAGTAGTGACAGGAATCGGTAATTACGTTCCTTACAACGTTGTGACTCCGAATAACACCACTGCGGTTATATTCTTACAAGAGAGAGAGAGAGAGAGAGAATAATCCAACGAATCATGGCATGCCAGTATCCTGAATTACAAAAATATTCTGGAGCAATTCAGGGATGCAGAAATGTCATTCAGTAGGTAGTGTTTTGGTGTAATACAATGACGCTAAACTTAATGTTGTAAAGCCTCTGGTTAATTGGTACAGTACATACTCGTACTTGTAATGAAGGCTATCTATTAATGCTATCTTCCCTCATGATTGATAGAGAGTCTACGAAACTAGATTGCTAAGATATAATCAGGTAAGACTGTTTTACAGACTTTGATGAGTAGAAATTTTGTTCACTTGAGAGAAAGTGAACATCACAACAATACATTTATAACAAAGATTGATATCACAATAGTACACCTTTAAAGAGTAGCATCACAATAATAGCTGTTACACCTCGCAAGATTAACATCACAATAATGCATCCTCCTTCTGTCAAACCTTTACATCATACCATTTCTTCCGATGGTAAAAACATTAAAATGGACACAAGACGAGTTATTTTGATAGATATTCATTTTTTAACATCATAATGACAATAACAATTATTATTATTATTTATTATTATTATTATTATCATCATCATCATCATCATCATCATCATCATCATCATCATCATCATTTTTATTATCATTGTTCTTATTGTTAATAATACAAATCTTTAGATGGCTCACTCGCTGTGTAATTGTCAGTTTGCATCAAGTGACAGTATTAGTCCATAGAAGACTAGTTTATTGGCACCAACACTTCTGAAGACAGTCAAGGAGGATAGTTTGGACATGAATTACAGTTTTCCCTCCCCAGTACAGCATGTGTTGGTGTAAATAGGTTATCTCCAGAATCAGTCATTACAAGAGTGTGGTATTTTCATCAGTCTTCTCTGCCATTCCTTACACATACATGTATAAAGAATTCCCTACTTACCGCTAATGATAGTATGGTTATAAAGAGTTTTTTCACCACAATAATTTTCTCTTATATGTAATAGAAAGCCTTCAATATAAGGGAGAAGGTTTCACATGTCATACTATACCCTTAGACAGGCTTTGGATTTCAGTAGTTACAAGCAATTTGAATTTTATTGCTTATTGTTACTCATATTTCAGAATTTCCTTTTAACAGGCATCCATATTACCTAGGGGTATTTTTGTCTTTCAGGATGCTTGTCCAGGAGAAAATGGTGTGGATGTGTCCTCAGCACCACCTGTGCCAAAGAATGGGGGCATTGACTCCGAGACTTTTGATCTGGTTGGAACGGACAACTCCAAAGCTCCTTCATCACCCACCAAGTCTCCACAACATCACACACCTCTCAATGCCTCTCCACAAGCCAATGACATCCTTCCCACTGATATGTCAGACACCACAGAGAGTGAACCTGACAGCAAGATAACATGTAAGTGAATGTTACACACCACTCATCTTTTCACATAAAACAACAGTCAGCCACTTCTCAGTCCTTACTTTACAAGATGGAATGAAGTGAAGCTCCTTTTGCTTAATACTGGATTATCAGTTTTTAAAAGTCCACAATTAAAAGATCTGTGCTTCTTTTACAGGTTTGTCGACTGGGGAGCTAGTGGCCTGCCCTAACCTGAGCACACACCACCAGGGCCGGGAGATTATTAACACTGTGTATGCCCTGCCTGTGGATGCTGTATTCACCCTGCTGTTTACTAACTCCAAATTCATGCTGGACCTGTACACTGCCAGGAAAACTACAGGTAAGGATATGGGCCTTTCAAGAGTAACATAAACTGTGAAGAGTAACATAAACTGTTGTTACTTAGTATTCATGGTAAAGGACAAATGCCATACATACTTTACAGCTATTCATCATCATTTATAAGTTGATCATATGTAATTATTGTCAGATGTTACCAGACCAAGATGCTATTAATCTGTGTTTTTCAAGGGAAATGTAGTTTAGGGAAGCTGTGAATTATTGTTTGCCAAATAACTTTACTGTGCATATTTACCAAGTTCATGAAAACATGCTATTTTATTTCACCCTCACCATTTTCAGATGTCATAGCCAGTCCATGGCAGAGTAACCCAGAGACCAATCAAAAGCTTCGCCAGGTCACCTACACTCTTGCTCTTCCACCCAACAGTTTTGGCCCCAAGGTGTCCCATGTCACTGAGACACAGGTATTCTACTAACAGGATTCCCTTGATATTACCTCCAATTGAATATTTGCCCAAACAATAAATACTTAACTTGGAGAGGGAGTAGGGACCAATTCTCAGTGAAATAAGAGTAAGTACTGCATTAAACTCTTGACATAAGATTAATACAAATACAGTATCATTAATTCAAGTGTAATGCACTTCATTTATGTCCCTTGTTTCATACGGTTGGCTGTCCCATTGAATTAACATGATCAAATTTTCAGGTGGTTTCCCCCTTCAGCAAGCATGGGGAGATATACACTGTTGATGCAGAGGCTTGCAATGCTGGGATCCCTTATGCAGACTCCTTCTTTGTGTCCAACCATTGGTGTTTGACCCGAGAGTCAGCCACAGAGACTAGACTCAGTGTTTGGTCTCAAGTCAAGTACAAGAAAAATGTGTGGGGTTTTATGAAGGGTAATTTAGTTTACTTTTTTCTGTATTATTTGAAGTAGTAATGAAAGGCTAGTGGTCAATGTAACTAGCTCATATCCAAAATGGCTTTAGTTCAAACCCTATGCCAGGCAGAGATAGAGTGTATTTATCCTTTTTCCATGCTGTAGCCTTAGATCACATAGTATTCAGTTGGAATGGGATGATGCAATATGACTGTTTGTCTGCTAGAAATGGATAACTGGGTTTCTCAGCTACTTGTTTATATGCTGTGAATGTGAATATGTGTGTGTGTGTATGTGCTTCCTTCAAGAAGCCAAAAGTGACCTGTATCTCATCTGTAGGAGCCGATGAGGCAAGATATACTTTTATTTACAAAAACTGAATAAAAGTCCAGTCTAATACTCATACAATGTAATGTTGGCAGTCTTCATTATTTGAATGATAAGAAGTGAACATGTGATGGTCACCAAATTTAGATCTAAATCATTAATGTTATTTGATGTTTTCTTTAGTTTGGGTCATTCCTATAAACATAGAAAGTTATTGTAATATTAGTGTTGCTCATCTGGATAATTTTAAAGTGAAGAAGGATTTTTAGTGCTGCATAGGAAGATATCTATCAAGATGAGATTTAAAAAGGAATATGTAATTTCAAGTAACATGTTTTTTCCCCCAGGTGTGATTGATAAGAATGCATATAGTGGTGTTGACTCACTGCTGAATGACATCAATGCAGCCTTGCTGGCAGAGGTTGACCGCACCAATCTGAAGAGAACACGCAGGAGGCGGCGGAGAGGAGGCAGTAAAGGAGAGCCTCCAGATGTGCTCCTTCCTTCACAAGTCTACCCAGATAAAGTCAAGGATATCCATAAGGCTACACAGATACCTGCCAGGAAACTGAGTAAGTAGCTCCACTCTTTAATAATTCTCATTGTTTAATTTCTTGATTGTTTTAGTCAGTTCAGTAAAATAAAACAGAGTCATTCAAGAGCTCGCCAACTTGATCAGGAGTCATAGTAGTCCTTGTAGGTAACATGTCACGCTTCTCATATGAATTGATTAGTTTTCTAAGTGTGTATTTACCTAGTTGTATTTATCTAGTTGTATTTTACGGGTGGAGAGCTACTCTCGTATTGTCCCATCTCTGTACCTCACCTTGTCCAATTTTATCTTAAAACTGTGCATTGTCCCTGCACACACCACATCCTTATTCACCCCATTTCACACATCCACCACTCTATGTGGGAAGCTGGGTTTTTTTGTCTTTATAAATAGCCTTTTTGAGTTTTTTACCATCCCCTCTAATTTCTTTCATGTCCCAATTTAGTAGATCTTCTCAGTCAAAGGTATCCGTGTTTTTCATTATTCTATAGATGGTCAGCAAATCTCCTCTCTAACAGCATCCATCTTTCTTCATATGTTCATTCAGACAGGGTCGGTGCCAATTTGGTTGCTGCCCTTATTATTATTATTATATTATTTTCAGCACTTCCAACAGTGACACCTGAGTGTAGTGGCCTGTCCAATGAAGGCCCAGTGAGATTGGTGGTGCTGATCCTCATTGTGGTCCTTATCCTGAATGCACTTCTCTACTATAAGCTTTGGGCCCTAGAAGACAAAATGTTCCACCGTTCTACTTCATACCCCACGCTAGACCCTGCCATGTTCAGGTGAGCTGAGTTCTTTAGGTCTTTCTCATTTAGAACTTGAGTGAATGCCTAAGCCTTTTGGTTGAAAACCAAAAATTATCATGCCAGATAAAACTATCAAATAACAGAGAATTAATGCTATGAAACCTCTCCCTTAAAAGAATTGAGATCATGAGAAGGAGAAAATAGAGAAGCAGGCAGGGAATTATAGAGTTTACCAGAGAAAGGGATACATGATAATGTTCAGTAACTTTGGCATTAGAAAGATAGACAGAATAAGGGTGAAAGAAAGAAGAAAGTCTCGTGTAGTGAGGCTATAGGAGGAGGAAAGGCATACATTTAGCAAGGTTATAAGAGCAGATAGCATGAACATAGCTGTAGAACAGTGGTTCTCAAAGTGGGCGGTACCGCCCCCTGGGGGCGGTGAAACGATCTTGGGGGGCAGTAGGGTGGCATCAGGAGCAGCTAATATTTAAGTTTGTTTATATATATATATATATATATATATATATATATATATGAATCCACCTGTTAGCCAAGGGGGTGATAGTCTGTAAAAGTTTGAGAACCACTGCTGTAGAAGATAGCATGAGGTGCATCATTGTGGCAATGAGAATGAGAGAGGGGCTAATTGCTATGGGAATACTTTATAATTTTTTCTTTATATCATTGAAAGGGTTAATAGTTTGTTCTTTATCCATTCTAATGAAATTAATTACATCAGGTCTGGTTCATCTGGAGCCTCCCTGGAGGAGTGGGTGAGAATACTCCAGCAGCAAGAAGCATTACATGCAGCAGAGGTTGAAAGATGGCGTAAATCCATAGAGGAGGCAGCAGGGTTTCTAAGAAAGGTAAGAATATCACACAGGCACACACACACACACACACACACACACACACACACACACACACACACACACACACACACACACACACACACACATAGTGTAATGGTTAGTACAATTGGCTCACAACCGAGAAGGCTCGGGTTCAAGTCCTTGGCTAGGTGAGGCAAATGGGAGAGTCTTTTGATGTGTAGCCCCTGTTCTTGCAGCAGCAAGTAGGTATGGTATGTAGCTCAAGGGGTTGTGGTCTTGCTGTCCTGGTGTGTGGTGTAGTCTCCGTTTTATACAAAGATCAGTCACTATGAGCTCAACTCTTTCTATAGGAGAAAGGCTGGCTGGGTGACCAGCAGGCAACTGTAGTTGTGAATTACACACACACATATGATTATTATGCTGCTAAAGGGGTCACATGTAAAGAATGGGATGTTATTCACTGATTTGGTTGTATCAAGTGAAATACTGTAATTATAGGGAACCCTTCTTCAGTGTCATGGAAACTTTAAATGTTTAACGTGGAAATGCTTATCTTTGGCTAATTTTGTTTAAAGCAGAAAATAAGATTTCTATTCAGTTTGTTACTCAGATAGAATGATATCTAAAGATCCTTTCTATTAACTATTGACATACTAACTCTTAGTTGATTTTTGTTTCCAGGCTGAAGAGTCTTTACGTTCCCTCCACACTTCCATCCCTCCACATCATGCCTCAAGACTCCAGTTACTACTAAGACAAATTCAAAACCTACATGAGGCAGAATCTCAGCGCAAGGCCCCACCAGAATCCAGCCACTGGAATCAACAGACCAAAGGTGAAGGGCCTCTCAAAGGACCAACTACTGAAGAACCAACTAGTGATAAAGTTTTAAGACATTTGCACGGTGAACTCTGAGATTAATTTGTTATTTGAAAGTGAAATGTAAAAAAATCAAGAAAGTGAACTGAAAACTCTTCATTGCTGCACAGGGATGGAATAGGGATGGACCTTTTCATATATTTATTTGTTTCCATTATTATCTCTCTCTCTCTCTCTCTCTCTCTCTCTCTCTCTCTCTCTCTCTCTCTCTCTCTCTCTCTCTCTCTCTCTCTCTCTCTCTCTCTCTCTCTCTCTCTCTCTCTTTTGACAACATTATTCAGTTCCTACCATCTTACCTTTGTGAGAACATTCATTGTTCACATGATAGTTTCAGTTGTTATTTTAGTGATAGATACCAAGCCTTACCGGAAATCATACTGGTGATCTAGTCGAACAATAAATTTATATCGGAGGTCATTAACAATTACAATGTTTTCCAAGTTTTATATTTATAATTAATAATATATGTGGATAATTTATAATTTAAATATTCAGATTTTGGGCAGGTGCATGAATGAATGAGATGTCTCACCACCTCTACATGTTAGGTTTAGAATGAGTGTCGGATGGATGAAGTTGATGGTTGTGGAATAAATGCAGTTCATTCCATTTTGTGGCCCACACCAGGTTACTCAGGAGTTAGCCTGATTAAGGTGCCAAACCCACCAAGAATGATCTTAAGTATCTTATTGAATGCCAGTGCCACTGTATTTGTATACTATCAATGATATCTCTCTCCATTTTTCTTGCTTAGGCAGAGAAAAGTTGTTTACAGAGATGATTTACAAGAATGAAAATACAGTACACATAAACATCCTTGATACTCGTTTTACCCACTCATGTGTTCAAATTTTCCACATGTGTCTTCTTTCACCAAAAGCAAGCTTTTTGATTTTATATATATATATATATATATATATATATATATATATATATATAATATAATATATATATATATTCTATATATATATATATATATATATATATATATATATATATACTTTTGTGAAGGTTGATGTATTGACTAGACTGTACCAATAGCAATATTAACAATAATAAAGATAATTATAATACAATCTACTAAAAATAAATGACTTACAAAAAATGTGCTGTACTTGGCAAACAGGTTTACCATCAAAATTGATTTTACCTTCACAAATATTAGATCACTTTCTATTCCAAGTCAAGATGAGTAACTTGACAAAGGCACTTAATGCACGTATTGTGCAATACCCCATTTTAAGTTATTTTTAACAGTTTTAACCAGGCAACTGCTGCATGTACCACTGTTCTCCTTGAATGATGTGTCATAGTCAGTTATTTCTAGAGAAGCAGCAAACTTCATTGCTGTGCATCATGGAGATCTCATGTGAGAGAAAAGAGCCAAAGTTGGAGGGAATATCTGAGTCACATCATATCAGAATTCACTGAAGATTTACTTGTTTAATTGTCTTTTTCACTAATTAGTCATAACGGTTACAGACTGATGGAGTTGAGAAGAGTTGATAAAATATTTTCATACACTGGTAAGGGATGCTGCTACAGAGCACTGGAGCTTCAACTTTCTTGTGTGTTAGTTTTCACACATTTCATGGGAAGGGAAGGGTTAGTATTGGAAGCCATCATTATGATAAGAAACACATGCTGGTAATGTGAATGATGTTTATGGATGAAAATTTAAAAACCTGGTCATTGGCGCAATACTTGATTACTGGGAAGACCTGAAGTTCCTTGTCAATCATCCCATCACTATGGATAGTAAACACCTACTGTATATTTACAGTACAGTAAATCTATTTTTGTTAATGCAAAGTAACAGAAGTCTGACAAATTATTTTGAAGAAAAGAAATGTTATCTGGCTGTAATGCTGATCTATGCTGATCTGTGAAGAACTTATGTTTAACATTTTTATACAGCAATGTATTTTACCATTATGGCAAGCAATATCATTTATGTTTTCAAACTATTCAAAAGAATTGTATGTACATAATGTTGAAAAATCATTCACAGGTCTAGCTCAGCCTGGCATTATTTACTCTTATTTATGGCTTTTTTTATGTCTTACTATCAGTTAAAGATTTCAAAGAGAAGTTTTTCAGTGCCACTTTTCTTTCCACTTATCAACTTTCAGTTTGATTTTATTTTAGTTACCATCATGTTCTTTGCATTACTGTTGTACTTTTTATAGTGGGGAATTTATCTACTTAAGTCATTCTTTGTGATAAAAAATATAAACATAATATAAGTCATTCCATTTGGCTGTGTGGACTGGTGTTTTCTATTGCTTTGAGGAAATTGTACAAATATTTTCCTTTTAAGAAACACCTCTACCAGCCACACCCTGAATGCACTTTTCTTTACGTATTATAATATTTATATACTGATGAAGCACAAGTTTCCTTGTTGGATTTTCTTTATGATATTTGAAAGTTATTCTATGTTAAAAAAAACTTGATCAAGCACATTATCTATCAAATATCACTGCACCTCAGATTATACAATAGCAATAAAATTTTCAATTAATTTCACCCTTGAGAAATGGATGTTTTAGTGTCACGAGCTGTCTGTGATACAAGTAGGCATAAGTGATGATGTTTATGAATACTTTTAATATTTGTTTCATGGTTCTAGCTAAGTTGGTGAACAATGTATATTTATGAGCTGCCTTCCTACTGTGGCCAGCATTCAACACAAAGTATTGAAGCAACTGAAGATACTTAATCTTAAAAATTTGTATTACAAAAGGTTATCTATGTTCTATTAGTTTTCTTAGCTTTGTTGGGATGTATGGTATGTACAAGTGAGGAAGTCATCATAACAAAGAAACACGCCATGAACTTGGTACATATTACTGTAATGATATCTCGAATATTGTTTGTTTCCTTCACACACAAATCAATTCCACTTTTCCTAAAAAAGGATATTTGGTAGGTTTTAGTTCTTTGAAAGTGGATTATTGATAGCATTGCAGAATTCAACCATAGTGTAATTATAAACATTAGGTTACCATGTTCTTTCCTAGCAGTTAGTTTTATAGCCATACATTGACTATGGCTTTAAAGATAATGGAATGTCATCTTTCCCTATACTTCCATGCATTTTTCTTCTTTTTCTTCTTAAAAATGCCATAAAAGATAGCTTCAGGTGCACTTCACATTCACGGTGTGTTGTCTGTTGAGTTCTTGAGTAAAGGTTAGGGAAGCATTGTTTGAGGCACAATTTGAAATGGAAAAAAATTTATAGCTGTTGAAGCTTGTGTTAATGCATCTTGTCTGCTAGTATTGTATACAAGCATGGAAGAACCCAAAGCATTAAACTACGCAATGTACATAAAGTAATTCTAAGTATAAACTTGGCTGTTACATATTACAGTTCAATAAAGGAGCTCCATGTATACGGTATGTGACTGTTTTGAAAAAAAGTTCCCAATTTCACCAATGTAGGAAGCATTTCATCTTCTGACAACTGCCTGCTGTACAACTCATCTTTTCAATCCCTTACATTCCAAGAATATCTAAAGGATCCATCCATGACTTCACTTGGATGGCCATGACAGAAAAATCTCTCAGTGAGCATACAAATATTTTTGTGTTTCTTCAAATTTATTTTTTTGTGATTCCATGTCTTTTCTTGTATTCTCTTTTATCCTATGCAGTATTCTCATCTAAGATTTAGCTCACATTTCCAGAACATTAATGGCCAGAGACTACTATTTTCATCCCCACATGTGTTTCTAAAGCTATAGAAAAGTGACAGATAATAAGCTAAATAAATATGAAAATGTCTCCTAGTACTGAAGGGGTTAATTGTAACAGTATCTTAACCCATTCAGTACTGAGACACATTTTTACCATGAGTTGGGTAGGACTAGATGCCTTAATTGACATTAGGCAGGGTGAAGAAGATTAATGGCTAGCTAGAGTTTGTATTATTTTAATCCCCACGTGAGTTTCTGAAGCTGTACCAATTCATTTGAACTCTTGTCACATCTAATCTCTTGATCCAACTCATTCTGTGCGAGATTTTTTCCTCAGCGGGACTCGGCGAAGAGGAGTGAGAGGAATAGAAGAAACTTGAATCAAAGCAAAACAACAACAATTAAAAAATAAAAGAAATCAACAAAATAGCATAAAATATCTCTAGATCAAGATTAAGGATATCAACAAACTGAGTGGCCACAAGAAGAGGAGGAAGAAGTCACGCCGCTTGGCAAACCCCACGTGGACACAGAAAATAATTGAAAAAAGAGAGAGAGAGAGATGGTGGTGGTGGTTGAGGTGTGTGTAGGAGGTTCACTGCTTTTAAATGATGCTAGGTAAGACTCTCTCTCTCTCTCTCTCTCTCTCTCTCTCTCTCTCTCTCTCTCTCTCTCTCTCTCTCTCTCTCTCTCTCTCTCTCTCTCTCTCTCTCTCTCTCTCTCTCTCGTTTATTGTTATTGTTTAGCTTAGAAAATTTAAGTAAATTGGTAAATTATTCCTCATACAAATTTTGATTAATGTTTATACTACTACTACTACTACTACTACTACTACTACTACTACTACTACTACTACTACTACTTTACAGAACCTCGGAAACAAAAATTATTGATGTCTTCAACAGCAGCAGTGGCCAGACAAGTGTACAGACAAACACTCTGAGGAAGGCAGAAGAGGAAGAGAAGGAAGAAGAAGGAGGAGGAAGGAAGAGATAAATTTAGAGAAAAGTGATAAAAAGGAAGAGAGAGTGATAATAGGTTAGTGTTTCTTATTTCTCTTCACCTTTTTTTCTTTCTTTATTTCTATATTTTTGTTTTTCTTTGTTTTCTTTTCTTTTCTTTTTACTTTCTTTTTTCCTTTTTTCCTTTATTTTTATTTAATTATATATATATATATATATATATATATATATATATATATATATATATATATATATATATATATATATATATATATATATATCCCTTCCAACCTTACCTAACTTAACCAAACCAAAGTAAATTAAACCTAATCTATTTCCCCCCCCACCAGAGAGAGCCAAGCCATCTTGAGTGGCACCTGGAGCCCTGATAGAGCGTACCTGGCCCTGGGGTGTGGATGGAAGGCCCTTGAGGTGTGGCACTGTGAGCCTGGGGGGGTGGGGAAGGCTGCCGTCCACCCCCTTGTCAAGAAACATACGGCTCTTGATGTCAGGGCCAGCTGAGTGTTTGTAGCAGGTGAGGAGGAGGAGGAGGAGGAGGAGCAGGAGGAGGAGGAGGAGGAGGAGGAGGTGAAGATTGCAGAAGACCAGTATGACCTATAGGAGGCAGCCCTTTAAATCCATAATACTTTTTCAACCCACCAACTATCCCCTTTATCTATCCATACTCTCATCGAACCATTTTTTTAAACTATTGAATCTGCACTCACTACATGTCTGTCTGTCTGTCTGTCCGGCTTATTCCAGTCATTCACCACTCTGTTAGTGAACCAATAATGTCTACTTATGCGTCCTAAATCGAGGTTTATTTATCTTTGTACCCATTGCTGTGTGTGTCCTGCCCTGCCCTGCCTTGCCCTGCCATGCTTACTACTAATTACTATAACCTGATCAATGTTTCCCTTCTTTATTATTTATTTATTTATTGGTGGCAGGTGGCAGGTGTGATACAGATGATGGTAATGTTGTCTCCTTTAAGGGCTTGCAGTTTTTACCACAAATGTACGTCCTTTGTTGTAATCTGGGTGATATAGGAAATGATACTGAAATGATTAAATTGGTGTTGCAATTATGATTAAAATGGTAAATTGTAGTGTGAGGTTAGGAGGAGGAGGGAAGAAGTATTGAAGGAAGAATTACTGCTTTACCCCCCACCAAATTAAAGCTAGCTCACTTTTTCTACAGATTTCGCATCAACCGATTTGCGTGGCCTAAGATTCTGAAGATGGAGGTGACTTGTGGAGGGAGATATGGAGGAAAAGTACAAACATTCGGAAGTAAAAATGAGAAAAACTGTCAGATTTTGGTGTTAGACTATATTATAAAAGTACTATTTTGACTATGATAGGATGGAGATAATATAGTCAAAAGTGGAGAGAAGGTGGAGGAAACTTTACCTAGGTGGAGGAAAATGGAGGCAACAAGTGGAGGGAGATATGGAGGAAAAAATACAAACATTAAAAAAATGTATAAAAAATACCAGATTTTTATGTCACTATCTTACAAAACCACTTTTTTAACTATGACAGAACAATGACAGGATACCCAAAATTGGAGAGAAGGTGGAGGAAAGACTCATGAACATTTCACACCGGAGGAAAAATGCAGCAGAGGAAAATTGAGCGAAAAACGGAGAGAAAACTAACAATAATTTTTTTTTTCCAGAATGGCGGCAAACTTGAGTGATCACAACCACCCGGGATTTGAGAGGTCATTGAGTCGCAGAAAATTGTCATCTCGCTGTATGGACGGTAAATAATCCTTAAATAGCCCCAAAATGAATAATGGTCAGTATTTAGAAACAATTTGCTCTCTCACCACCACTATTTTCCAAGGCCACAGAGATTTGAGTTTTTGAGGGTGTTTTTCCCTGTCAATCATAAATCATATAGCAATCTTATTCATTTGGCATTAGAACTGTAAAAAAACACCCTTGAAAACTTTGATTGTCAGTAATCTTAAATTTGTCATTAGAACCATAAAAGACTCTTGAAAGCTTTATCAATTGTAACTGTATTCATTTGTCATTAGAACCATAAAAAAATACCCTTGAAAACTTATCGATTTTGATGGTGTTTTTTTTATGGTTCTAATGACAAATCAACAACAAGGTTATAATTGTTAATGATTTCAAGGGTGTTTTCGTCTGGTTCTCCATGGACTGCCAAAGGACAACATGCTGTGTCAGAAAAATGCTGCACTCAACTATAATAGCAAAGCAAAGGGTAAGTGCAAAATTGCACACTTAAATTAATGTTGAAATTTTTATTCAATATTGTGTTGACATACACACAGGTGTAGGTGTGTATGTCAACACAATCAATCAACTTTTATAAAACTTTCAACAAACTAATTAATTTAAGTGTGCAATTTTACTCTTAGCCTTTGCCATTACAGTTGAGTTGCATTTTTCTGACACAGTATGTTGTCCTTTGGCAGTCCATGGAGAACCAGAAGAAAACACCCTTTAAAATTGGTATATATCACTTAAGACAGTATTATGAGCCTTTTGAAATAGTGGAGGTGGGGCCAGTATTTATGAATATAGTTAGATAGATAGACTGATGTAGCAGCAGGGTCTTCCTGGGAGGTGGTGGTAATAGTAGTAGTAGTAGTAGTAGTAGTAGTAATGGGAGGGAGTAAAAAGAGGTGGCTAGATAGAAAATTTGTTTGTAAGGGTCACAAACACAACAGAGGAATTACTATTACTTTTTTTTTTTATTTACCACTACCACTACTCGCGTCTTTATTATACCTCAAAGAGTCTCCGGAGAAAGACCACTACTAAATTCACACCCCCCCCCCCCAAAAAAAAAACAAGCATAGTGAGGGAGCCTTTAGGACTTCACACTTTCTCTAAATCAACCAATCAGGCTAATTCTGAGATCATCTGTGCTGGGGGGGGAGGTAGTGAAGACTGGGCAGTGGTAGTAGTAGTGTTCCTCTTCCTTCATTCTTCCTCATTCCTTTCTTCCTGTTTTTTCTTAATCTTTTCTTTCTTCCTTCTTTGTAGTGGAGACTCAGGAACATCTATGGAAAAACAAAGCAAACAAAAAACAACTATAACAAAATAGTTGTGGTGGTGGTGAGAGAGAGCAAAGTGTTCCTCAATATATCATAGTTTGATTTGTCTTTTCTTTCCTTTTACATTTCCTGTAGTCACTTTGAATTCATTCTTCTCAACTGTTGATTTTCTTTCCTTTCTTCCTTCTTTCTTT
>CM035180.1:4393154-4403154 GCA_020233015.1 Callinectes sapidus
TTCTTATATATATATATATATATATATATATATATATATATATATATATATATATATATATATATATATATATATATATATATATATATATATATATATATTGCAGTTCCTTGGAATATGAAAAATTATTCCAGGGTTTCCTCCAAGGTGGAAAGATGGGGAATCACTGCCCTATTGGATCTCCTGCTATAAATTAACCTAACAAAAATATAAAAAATTCACCTTTGGTCCAGTGGATTTATAAACTTTTGAATGCTATTACAGACATAATACACACTTGCCACACAATTTCTCTACATTTACAGTATGCTCATTACCCATTCTGCATGACATGTGAGTTCTGTGCTTGTATCTGAGGCAGTTGTATTATAAAGGGACATCCTGTTGGCTGATACTGAGCTTAGCTAGTGTATTACTTACTGTATGGCTGATTTAGTTAAGGTGAGATTGAGACAGTGGAAGATGGTACACGGCATGCATTCTAGATGCAATTGTTACAATTTAAGGACATGCTTACTAATCAAAGCTTCTCATACAGCAGCTAAAATAATCACATAATGATGAATACTCACTGTACAACACGTATGTGGGTCTTTTACTTCAGGGTAATGCAAGGGTAGATCTCGCGTTGCATCACGCATTGTAGGTGGGTGACCTCTTCCTCGTATTACAACACACCAAGGGGGTTGATGGGCTCTCGTAGAACTGATAAGATGATTACTGTCAGTCTAACAGGGGTATACTACACTAACGAGAAGGGCCTATAGGTAAAAATACGCAAAACAGAAAATAAACTGGGAGAGGTAACTTATTTTTGTACGCATCGAACTAACATACGCAGTGACTTCATTAGAGTTACATTAATCCGGCTCCTCCTGATTATGGCATTCATGGATGAGGTGACACGATGCGCCTTATCTTTCTTTACAGCAGTGCCAAGACCAGTTCACAGGTTTCACGGGTGGTTTGGCTTCTTTTTCTTCTTGTTGTAACCTCTTTTGCTTTATATCGCTTGTGGGTCCTCCTTCCCTTCCGTGTTCTTTTCAGCAGGTCCTTCCACTATCTGCAGCAGCAGCAAGACAGCAGCAGAATAAAACATCTACCACATGTATTTCAATGTTTACGGCAGTTTTGGTGCATTCCCGTCGGATAAAGAAAACTTGGAAACTGATCCCAAACTGCTATTTCATACAAGTCAAAACAGCTTGGGGTTATACTAGTGTTGGCCATAGTATTAGAGAGAGGAACCCAGCAGTGCGCATGTCATATCCTGTCACGTCACCCTTGGCAGAGGAGGACCTGCTGGCTGACGGCGGCTGTTTTGATTCTAATTTCGTGGGAGATCCGGCTTTTGTCCATGAACTTGCCTCAAACGTTGTTTCTACTCATTATAACAATGTAGAAAATGCTGATATTCATAGTTATGCCATAATTTACATTTATATAAGCTTTCTATGGTATATTCATGTAGGCAGTATATTCATGTGTGGCAGTGTGGAGATTTTAGTGGTAATGACAGCAGGGATAGCCAGCTCATGTAAACTTTCTACTCAACGAATTATAAATGATTTACTGAAAGAAAAATATGAAGGAATATCTCCAGTTACCAAATACTACATTACCAAGTGAATCTGCACAGTAAGTAAGGCAACATTACTGTATCTACAATAAAATAAAAAGGATTTTTAAATGGTACAGAATGGTAGGACTTTGTTTTATGGTTCAAAACACACACAAAAATGTTCACACTGTATTTGTGAAAATAAATCACATTGTGATCAAACAAGTTATGCAAATATATTGGTCAAACTTACTAATATTAATATTACCTACTTGTAAAAACACTAACCATTTTTGAAAAAAAAAAAAAAAAAAAAAAAAAAAAAAAAAAAAAAAAAAATCAACTCTGTATAAAGCAAGAAAATATCATAGAACAATTCAAAAACAATTCTAAAGGTTTTCTATACTGATAACAATACCTTGAACCTTAAGGTGCAACACTACTGATCACAATTTTCCACTCATTCCTTCAGTACAGGAAATAACATTACACATTTACGCACTTCAACATACCTACAGCTAATGTTGAACATGAGATTATGTCACATTATGTTGATATGCTTTTTATTGTCTTATATTGTTCATTAGAAAAATGTGAATCCAAATCGGTTTTCTGTGTGCTTGTGTGTATTAAGTAGCACACTGTAAGGCTGGTCATTAGCATGTAATGAGACGTGTGCAGTTGTCCAATCAGTATCTTGATTTATTACTGGAACACTAGAATCACAATTGAGTCTTACGTGGTCAGCTGATGGTGAACATTGGTTTACAATTGCATAGGGAACATGGGTTTGGCCATGATATCAAATGAAATACTGTAACTATAGTAGAATACTGTCAAGGCAAAGCAGAACATGAGAGAGAAATAATGGATGTGCACTAGGCAGGGATTATCAATGTATAAATATACAGTTGGAAACTGATAATTATTGCTGGAGCCACTCAACCTTTTAGAGAAACTTAAATGATGGAATGATATAAAAGGCAAACAGAAACAAGACTAATTTGTCAACCTTTTTGTAAGTATACATAAAAGCATAATCTCCCAAATATGTAACACAGTCCTGGAAAATAGACAGCATGAGTTTGGATGCAAGTTGATTATTGTGGATATGTAGGCATTGTACTGAGCAATTACTTCACTTTGGACTGTAATTCTGTTTAGAATGTGAGGTTTGTAAGCAATAGTTTCCACATCTATCCTTATGCCACATTATTCTGCATGCTAAAAGTTTAATAACAAATGGTTTTTCAATCTGGTTTGTGGATGAACTAAAACCTTTAACATAGATATCAGTAAGAATTGTGACAAGAAAAATAAAATATGGTGAGCACATGAGAAAATGCAAAATCTTTTAATTTACTAACAAGCAATTGCCATATCTTCGATCATAAGAGAGAGAGAGAGAGAGAGAGAGAGAGAGAGAGAGAGATTAACAATGGATTTGTAGGGATATGATATATATATATATATAGATATATATATATATATATATATATATATATATATATATATATATATATATATATATATATATATATAATCCATTACACATTATAGCACTACAAAACAAGATTTGCTGAACTATTGAAACAAAAATAATTGTGACTCCAAATTTAGTATAACAAAATACTTCACCATTTTGTACATTCTTGTATCCCATTAAAACATACTTATTTGAGAGTACAATTTCTTATGAAAACACACTACCAGCAGTTTATGAAAGTAACACTGAATGTAATCAGGGCCTCAAACATTTATATTTGGAGAGTCATTGACAAATTCTTTAAGCAGGTAATTAATATAACATACTAATAAGATACAATTACATATTGGCTTCATGGAAACTTTGTTTTTATCAAGTACATTTTGTTTCCTTTAGAGTCTAATAACTTACATGATTCTTTTCTTTTCATATAATAATCATTTATATTCAAGAAACGTTTTGAACACTATATATGCCTCATGTGTGCATTTTCATGGTGTAAAAATGAAAAAAGGTTTTCATTATATGTAAATATTAGATGATAAAGGCTATCTTACTTGGCAATGATAGCAATTTACAACTAGGTAAATACTCCAGCATCAACTTACACTGGCAAGATTATAATATATTGCAGGGAAGCACTCATTTCACACTTTGCAACTCGATAGTACTTGAGTAGCTTTTTTAAAACTTCACTATTATATTTTGTGTTTGTCTTTGATGAAAAGAAATATTAATGACAGACAAATTAATGTCTAAAAAACTTAACAATCTACAAAATCCTAAGCTTTTAGTTTATTTCTAAAATCTACAATCTTTTTCAAGATCTCTCCTGCTTACCACTCATGTGGTATAGCACATACTGTTGCTGGTCTTTTGTAGCATTGTAGACACACACACATACACACACACACACACACACAACAGAGGGCAGTGTTGTCCTTCTGCTCCTCAAACAGGGAGATCACAAGTTCTTGACTATGGTATGCACTTATTCACTGCTATGTAAACAGGGACTACAGCATGGAGGGAGACCTGCCCCAATTCTCTCCACATAGCATAACATCTTTTAAGTGGAGTGCACTATTCCCTATATGTACCATCAGGCCACTTATACTATGCTTATACTATGTAATTTTCATTTAGGAGAGCATATCACAGCAATTTATGGACTATATTCACTCCTTGTCATCTACCAGAATGTCAGTATATTATGTATACTTTGATGTTAATAATACAAGAAATACAGATAAGCAACATTTGGCACCAGAGATGGCCACCTACATTAGTGGAGGAAGTCATTAAGTACACTTCAACTATTGACTCTAGTCCTATTGCCAGTTTGAGGATCTAGCAAGTCTCAGTTATCTACTGTAGGTAAAAGATCTCTTCTATTCTAATTTTCTAAAGTTACTTCATTCTTCTTAGTCAAGGAAATTGTACACAAACTATATTCATGACTGTCAAATTATGTCTTAGTCTGAACTGCAAGATTCCTAACCAGGATTTGACTTGTTCACCATCCCTTAGTCTATACTCGATGAGCAGAAACTACTTTCATGCAATGGACTGGGAGTCAATATACATGTATAAGAATATTCTATGAGCCTTTGACAGCCCAGTTTGAAAAAAATGTAATTGTTTATTGACAAGCAATCCTGTCCCAAATTAGCATTAAGTTTCATTGAATTATACAAAATTAATATAATGAGGTAGAATAAATATTTAGCAACAGTGATAGTAGTTACATAGAACTTCCTGAAATTTTGAAGTAGATTGTTAATGATATCCAGGTAAACATCATGTCACTGGTATAGAGATCAGAATTGTTTTATAATCATTGATGTCATAAACTAACAAAAATTAGTGGTATCACGCTAACATTTCATGTACGACGTGTGGCACTATTACAAAAAATACAAGATTCAAACACTGCTATGATCTAATAATCTGAAATCTTTCTTGTGAATGTATGTATATGGAGTGCTAAATAACAATAAAATGTTTAAGGCATGACAGTAAATACCATACCTGTGATCAAACTATGTACTTTAAATCTTCATAACATACTCTTCCCATTACCTAATTACCTATCTCTCATAACATAAAACAAAAATAGGTTTAAAACAAAAACAATTATTACACAAATTTAGCAATTTTTCATGTGTTCTATACATTACATTAATGATTCCATACTGGACAGAATCAACAAAGACAAAATAAACTTATAAATTAAATGTAGAATAATGCTCTCACCTAGTGTCATGTGCCAACAACGGAATTTGAACTCTTGACTCCCAAAGTAGTATTACTGCCACAAGTTTGGTCTTTTATGGTCTTACAATTTGATTTTTACGATATCCTAAAAAATTTCTTTTCAGCTTTGTTAAACTTTTCTTCTTTTGATGTCCAGGGAAAGCCCTTTATAAATTGTGTTTGATATCATTACTTCTGAATTACATATTGATAATTTGTATTAGCTGAATTTGTGTGATTTTAAATAGTTTGGCAGAGACAATAAACAGATGTTCCTTGATTTGCAAACATCTGAGTTATGAACATAAGGAGATACAAACAAGTCATCTGTTAAATCAAAATCAAGAGGTTGTTTTCAGTTTCTGCTAAACAGCTGTCTTGCTAAATGTGATAACCAAACACAACCTTATAGAATTTTTAATGTAACAGCTCCACACAACTATCATATTGAATGTGGTGACAAAACACACACTCATGTGGTGGCTGCTGTACTGCATGAGGGTAAATGGCAGCTGCACCACAGGATCTTGCTTAATGTGAGGATAAAATACACACTCGCACAGCACTAGCCTGTGCAAACAGTTGTTTTCAGTGTTTTATATATTCTAAGTTTTGCATTCTTCATGTTTAGCATCATGGCTAAGAAGAAAACAAATGCAAAACTCAAGATGGTACATTACAGACAAAATGCTTCACAAATCTGTGATTTAAGACTATAACGACTTAAAATAGTCATCTGGAACACAACTCATTCATAAGTTGAGGAGTGCCTGTACCCCAATATAGTTTACAGTACTGTTAAGTTACTCAAAATGTAAAGTAAAAAAAAATGCTTATTCACATTAGGTAGTGTTATTACAAGAGGATAAAGAGCCAACATGACAACAAATAATGTACACTTGTTAGTAGACAATATACAAACTTAAAAAATGTCCCTTTATAAATAACATTAAAATAGGTAAACTATATGAAAAGGAAACAAATTGTTAATCAGCTTTCTTTTTTCCTGGTGGTGGTAAATGCCCTGTCCGTGGCCGCAACCCCTGCTTCAGGCTCTCTTGAAATAAAAGGAAGATCTTGGCATACTCTGGTTTCCTCTTGGCATGAGCTACAAAATCCTCTGCAAAATAGTTAATAGAATTATTTGAGATACATGTAAGAGGAAAAAGTAAATGTGTTAAATGTGTAAACTGGAACTGGAATATAGATATTTTTATAGAAACCCATAAATTTTCCAGGTTTAATTCTTCTCTAAATTTTTACCATGATTTTCAAGGCTAAGGAAAAGTATGTAAAATAACCAAGAAAAAGAAAACAAAGAATTACTATTTTTGTTTATTTATTTGGAAAAAAAAAAAAAAAAAAAAAAAAAAGCTCATCATTTTCCTTCTTTTGAGTTAAAACTGTAACAGTATCATAATGTACATCACCCATGCCTGGATACAATCAATGTTTCTATTACATTCCCTTTCATGGCTTTTCTAGGATCACAAAAAAACAATATACATTTTTCTCCCAAAGATCTGAGGGAGTTACTACAATTAGTCCTCCCATTGTTAATGAAATATTTTTCCTATGCATAAGACAGTGATTTAGCAAGCAAACAACAGATTCTAAGAGCAAAGCTTAGACTCTAACTTTATACACTATATGTGAATGGCAGATAATAGAAACACTGGGCTGGTAAAAGATGACATTGGAGAATTATGGAAAACTATCTCAATAAACCAAGATATGAAGCAATATTTGAAAGAATGCAAAATCATATGTCACAGCATTTGCCTAAATGCATTTTCTTAAAAGTTGAAATAAAATTAATAAATACCACAAACTTGTTCTTCCTTACCATATGTAATGTAGCCTTTATCATTTTGGTCTACTTGCTTAAATATGCAAGTTACTTCTTCTGGAGTCATGTCCAAGGAAGTTCGGAGAGCCTCTATAGCATCCTCAAGGAAGACCTGTCCCTTGCCTCCATGATCAAGCAGCTTAAAGCCCCACTTGAGGGTTTCTTCTGTGTTGGCAGGTTTACAGTACTGGTAATACCCCATCAAATATTTTCTAAAATCTATAGTTCCAGTGTTGTCCTGAAAATTAGGTATATATGTATATATACACTACAAATATATATAGATGGATATACTTAGATGTCTCAAATTTAATCAAGAGAATGATCATATTCATTGGAATAAGACTACTGAATCATTGTCTGGTAAAAGGGTTGACAGAGATATAATGAGATATAATGAAAGTTGAAAAAACCCATCTCATGAATGCTTTTGCACTGTTCTCTCATATCATCAACATCCATCCCACTGCAGGAGCATTAAGTGGAAATTTCCAACCAAACAAACATTATAACTTTCAAACTATTATAATTTCTCAGCATGAGAAAACATAAAAAAGAAAAAAAACATACATAGACATCATAACTTCTTAGGCTTGTAATGTGTTCAGAAGAAAATGCAAGAAGGGTTAGGACCAAGACTAACTGTCCAATGGGATGGATGCATGGACCAGTACACTGACATGATATCTGTGCAATATTATATGAAGTCATTGTTATGTCATATACATATGCTATACTGTTTGTCACAGCTTATGAAATGTGGGTTTGGAAATCAAGACATATTTAGGTTTATATTAGTAATAGCAATAAACAGTGCATGGGTATTAGATCTTAAATTATAGACCTTTTAATTTTGCCTTTCTAGAAGATACGTATGGAAAAGTTCATTTGTACTGAAGAAGTAAATATAAACTATTTTCTTATATCAATAAAGAAAATTCCTAGCATAAAATTATAATTTTGAAAGTTACATGTGAGAAAAGGAAATGTAACAATAAATTTCATACCTTATCATACAATTTGAAAAGATCTATAAGTGTTGGCTCAGATTCAGGCATTCCCAGATATTTGGCAAAATCTGAGAATTTTATCTGTCCATCGCTGGTAGCAATATCTGCATAATGATTTAGAAGCTCCTCTTCCACATTCTTAAGATTCAAACTGAAAAAAAGGGTGTTCGAATCAAGAGGTACCACTGTATTTATTAATTCTACTGATTTATTCTCATGTTTATTTCATTTATGTAACATGTGTTTCATACATAAATGAAAGAAATACTATATTTATACATGAGATTTCATGATTTTCATTGCTTTTAGGGGACACTTATAGAGGTTTTGAAACACATAACATTTTTTTGCATACATTCTCAAGTCCATTCTAGTATCATACATTTTATGATTGGACTTTCAAGAGCCAAAGATAGCAAATTTCATCAGTATTGGTATTTCTTTGAGATAAGATAATGGATATTTTTAGGTGTTTGAATGTGATGCTGCAGTACACAGGGATATACTACAACTCACCCAAAACGCTGACGAAGCTTCAAGAATTCAATAAGGCCTGTCTCACATGGCAAATTCTTGAGCTTAGCCTTGTGCATTAAGCGGCAGTCGTCATAGGTGTAGTCTGCCACTGGCACACCCAATGCGCTGCAGGACAATTTTAGGTTCTAAGTACTGATTGCTGTTTTTTAATCAATATTTGCAATAGCATAATTACTTTCAATGGAATGTCTACATCTTCCATGATGGAGACCTGTCTCTCTATATTGAAAACATAATGCAGGTGAAGGTGTCTGAAATGGAGGAACACATTCCTAATTTTTTCTCAGCCTAAACTTTCCAAACTTTGATTTAACTAAGCCTATTTGCTTACTATATATGACAGAAAATTTCTGATGTAATTTTTGGTACATAATTTTGTTTTAAGCTGAGTCTCTATAATGTACTGGGCTTAGAAGTTTTGTGAAGGGATACTTAATTGTGTCCAAAGTTATGACATCTGAAAGACCAAAATTTCCAAGATTTTTTTCCAGTTTGAAATGGATTTTAAACATTCATCTTCTAAAGCTTGTCATTTCAAAGGAATTTCTAAAGGAACTACTACACCAATTATAGCATTCATAATTCAGTTCATTTCAAAGAAAACTTACTCAGCCATAACTTGCCGAACATTATTTGCAAACAATTTGGCATCTTGTTTTTCTTCTTCATTTGGAGTATACACTGGAAGGTATTCCAGTTCACAATAATTATGAAATTGGCAGAGAGTTACCCACAACATTTTCAATCTGAAAAAAAAGAAAAATTTAGAAAATCTAATATCCATATTTCAAAATTAAATATCATTGATATGTCACTGATATAAGACTCATCTGCTGATGTAAGATGTACTAAAAATTTCTTCATGTTTATTTTGTTACTTACAACTAGTTTAAATAAATTATTCTTATCAATGTATCAATATTCATATCCCAAGTTTTCAAATCTTTTAAATAATTGCAGCTACAGAACTTACGCTCCAGGGCCATCCCAGGTCCAAGTGAAGGAGTCTGTGCGATTGTTGTAGCGAATGAGAACAGGTTGAACAGGCACACCAGGGTAAAAAGCACCTGGCTTGAAGGTTATGAGGCATGAACGATTGGTGCAGGTGCCTTCAGGGAACACCATGATCTGGAGATTAGTTAATGACATCAGTTCCCTCATAGAAATATCTCTGACAAAAGTATAAAATTCAGGAAAAGTAGCTCTATACAAGTCATAAAACCAGATCATTGAAATAAAATATCCTTAAGCCATAAATAAAACAAACACATGTAATCTAATATTTCAGCTACAATTAACCA
>CM035180.1:4408154-4416772 GCA_020233015.1 Callinectes sapidus
CACTTTTGTAAATGACCCTTTAGATTATATATGATATTCTTTCTGTTATGTCAAATTGTGCTTTGTTTCATGAATTTTGTCCACTCATGTACACTTTTAATTCAAGTTTATGCAATTTCCTTATTTTTCTTTGACTTTGACAATATACATTAAAGAACTAAAGCAATCACTTAATGCTGCAGGACAACACTCAAGTATGGAGTAAGCCATGGAAGGGGAAAGGATATGGAGGCCCATCCACTACACACTTTAAACGGTGATTTCTTGCACAATACGGTAAAGCACATGATATGTTTATAAAGTACTTTTGACTTACAATTACTTCAACTATCAAATCCTGAAAGGGCACCCAGTATATATATATATATATATATATATATATATATATATATATATATATATATATATATATATATATATATATATATATATAAACTTGATTTCTAATCATCATCTGTACATTTGTTGAAAAATTCTATACATTATACATATAAGGTAAGTAATCCAATTCTAGATGTAAAGATGTCTAAGTTCTGAGAATTTGGTCAGTGAAAACAGTCACAAGAGTGTTGTAATGTTACTTGGCTTTGTTGAAAAAAAAGAAGAAAAAAGTTCATGGCTGATGTAGTCAAGGATATCTGTAACAGGGAGACTGATACAGGGAACAAAAAAAAAGGATGATTTTAAGAATAAATAACCACAAAGACCAATGGGTGTATACACAATATACATCTTAATATAATATGATGCTGCAATTTTCTGTGATATATGAAAGATACACATCTGCTGCACATCATACAAATGTATGGTTCATTGTGTATGGGATTAAAATCTTTTTAACATGTGACACCACATAAAAATTACTTACATACACATGTGTACACACACACACACACACACACACACACACACACACACACACACACACACACACACACACATATATATATATATAGTGAATACTAGCAAATATTGAAACTAATTTATATTACATAAGAAAATGACGCAGTCTTCCGTAAAATCTTTTCATGTGCTTGATTTCTGTATATATGTTTAATTAAGAGATTTTCTATGATATCAATGCTAAAATGATTGCCACTTCACTTGAGAACATTTGCAAAATGCATAAGAAGCTATATCATGTACTTTACATTTGAATATCTACAGCATAACGATTAATTTTACCACAATCCAACATAATTTTTTTTCAAGATCTGCCCCTGCAAAAACAAGGCTAAGTACTGGTCACCAATAAGAAAAAAAAATTGTTTGCTGAATGAGAGTTTTCCTTTTGACACCTAACCATACTAAACATCATCAGACAAAAGGTTCCCACATGATATCCCACATGGAAAACACACACACACACACACACACACACACACACACACACACACACACACACACACAAACACACATACACTCTATATTTGTCCAAAAATTCAATGATGAATAATTTTTGACTCAGAGGGTAAAATCCACATACAGTAAATGTGACATGAGATTGGCCACAAACTTTGATCAATAAGTGTTAGAGTTCAGCAGAAAAATTTCTTCAGTCCATAACCATATTACAACATACATAATAGTTAATTACATGCAAGAGGAAGAAAGAGAGAGATAAAGGGAGAGGGAGAAAGTCTACAGAATAATGTGCAGAACAGAACCTGCACATTGAGGAAGCTGGCATTACTGATACATGAGAATATAGCATGTCAACACCTACTGCCAAAGAGGGGAAGCTGCAGATTTTCTATGCGGTTCACCAGACAGGGAACATTGGACCAAAAAACTGCAACGGCATCAAAGAAACTGCTATGAGGCCCAACAATAAGTATGGGAGCTTCAGCCTTGGTTGCCCTGCGCCCTTTCATTTTGATCCAATGGAATCCATAGCATCTCATCATCACTCGACCCACAAGGCCCATATACCATCGGATCTTCCTGTGGAAGTCATAAAATATGACCTAAATATGTTGAAATTCTTTCAATACCCTTTGGCTGACTACAGCTGTGATACTGATAAAGAACTATTAGAGTGGAATTCATTGTAATTTCCGCAATCCTTTTAAACCAAGCTTTCACTTCACGCTCTTTGGGCCAGGTTGACAACAGCCAATGTCGCAATCAAAGTATCATTTTAATTATGCATTCATATTTGCTCTATGTATGCTTCATGGAAAGACTTCGTTTTCTTTGTCCAATCTTGTACGTGATACTAAAGCATTTATACATTTTACAATGCAAACATTTTAGTGCTTCATTATAGCTAACCAAATAACAATAAAAACTGCAAGCTTGTGGTTTGATATTTCAAGAGCAGTCATAATGTACGATGAAGAAAGATATTTTCACTGCCCCAAAGGCCTATAATTCACTACAAACAACTACAGCAGCACTACCTGAAAATACATACAGTAGAAGTCTACGTGTGCAAATCTTTGCACAGTGAATTTCAAGATCTTTCAGACACGAAAAAAATAGTATAATGAAAAAATTGTTTTTTTGAAATAAACCTATCATACTCAGGCACCTGGGAAAGTTTTCTTTTTGTTTGAGACACATGACAGTGCTCAAACGTGGTAGAGTCAACCGATGGAAAGTACTGATAAGATACAGCAAAACGTTAAGGGACATGCAAGCAAGCTGAAAACTTTATGATATTACAGGATCTCTGAAAGAGAAATGTGAAGTAAGTGTGTAACCTATAGTAAAGATAAAATTCATACTGTACAGTATATGTATAGGTAGTATGCACATCATGGTCAAGGACTAGTCCCTTGAAGTACTATATATCATAGCGTAAATCAGTACTTCTTTTTATGTTTTATGGTGTGAAGAATACAACTGACATTGTGACCAAGACATTCCCATGATAGCTCTGACGCAAAAGAGGGAGGTCTGCAGTAATTCTTCACTTTCAGCCAACCATTACCTACTCCATAGGATGAAGTATTGCTGTCACACCCTTCTACTGCTGATATAATTATGTAATGTGGTCATTCCATTGTTTTCATAAATGAGGTGAAAATATACAAGTTCACTTCACATGCCATCAAATTGTAGCTCATTAACAGTAAATCTGGAGTTGTGCATGTCAAACGGATATTTATGATTTACCCTTTAAACATTTATTACTAATCAAGTTTATGTTTGATTTCCACTTTCCGCATATAAAAAATCTCCAACTACTACTGAAAATGAAAAGAAATCCTTAACTTTCAAAATCATATCCTATGTACAATTCATGAAATCAGGAAATGTAAATTACAAGAAATAAACATTTTGGATTTTGAAAAAAATATTCAAATAGTATGTATAGAAAGAATGGGTGTCACAAGCAGAGTAAACTACCTTATATATGTATTTTGATCATTGTTTTTTTATAATCTGTCTATGAAGGCAATTTATCATTTCAAATAAAAAAAATTACAAGAAAACATGAAAATAATGTTAAAAGAAATTATATTATAACTGTTCAAGGGGAAATCTCCAAATAGAACACTTATATGATAGAGTGGAAAATGTGTACATATAATAGATCCATGTCTACGCATGTTTATATATATATGGGACGTGTGTTTACGATTCTAAACTCTAAAGTATTTACATTAAGTTTATGAATAGCCTCTATATTGAGGGTGTGCAGATCACAATGCTTTTCTATCATCTTCTTCATTTGAGTATGGGAGTGCAACTTTAATGTATTAGAAAATGTTGATTGACAATACCCACAAGCTAAACACACAGTGTTCACAAACCTCCCTAAAGGCATGGTCAAAATAGTAAAAAATGGTATTGAAATTTGCTTCAATAAATTATAGCAGGGCAAAATATCAATTATATATATATATATATATATATATATATATATATATATATATATATATATATATATATATATATATATATATATATATATATATAATATTGGCTGCAGCTATGAACTATATATCATATCTGGAATGGATACTTCACAATTTTTCACATTATCTAATACAAAAAATTCTTTCCAATCTTCATCACAGTTATTTTCCAGTAGTACATATTGAGTGTCTTTTTGAACTATAACATAAACCTTTACTTGAATATTGATGCATGATTAAAAACTTTCCTAGTGTTCTAAACTTTTTTGTAATTCACTTATTGACATATGTGATGATTTAAGATAGCAATATTAAATAATTTACTTGAATAAGTATATAAAAGTAAGCTCATCCTAAAGGACTGCAAAATATTTTCTTTGAGATCAATAATATCTGATGAGGCATGGTGGATGCTCTGAAGTTGAACGCCTTCCAAACTTATTATCACATTAATCTCACAGTGTGTTTGTAAAGCTGCAATCTATTTGAATGTTAACAAATAGTTCTACAATAATGGATCTGAAATAATACCATTTACAACCTTGCTGGTAAAAATCTTGTATATATATCTTTATGAAAAGCTTAGCAGTAACATATTGGAGAGTGAATGTACATAGATAAAAAAAACCTTGATGACTTTTTCTGAGATCAATACCACCAACTGTTTGATTACACATGTAATTCTGCAGCATATCATTTTACACACCCATATATATATATATATATATATATATATATATATATATATATATATATATATATATATATATATATATATATATATATATATATATATAACATGACTTGAATCAACAAATATATGACCACACCTTGGTAGAACATATATATTCAACACTGCATTGAGAGAGAGAGAGAGAGAGAGAGAGAGAGAGAGAGAGAGAGAGAGAGAGAGAGAGAGAGAGAGAGAGAGAGAGAGAGAGAGAGAGAGAGAGAGAGAGAGAGAGAATGACATGCATGTGCAAAGTGGCAACAACTTCAGAAAACAAGCAGTTAGTGAGAGCAGATTAATTTAGTACCATTCTTGAAAGCCAGAGAAGATATGTATACTAAAGATAGCTTGCAGAAGAAGTTTTATGCATAATTTGCAAAATGAGAACAATAAGCAAGACAAGACTTCAACCAAGTAATACAGGACTAATATACAATATGTAACAGTTGTGGTGCTTTGGAATGGACAATATGGGATGAAGAGGGAGAGACAGCACACTGTCTCTCCCTCTATGACAGTCTGCAACTGGGGATCCTCTACTTCCCCATGACTGTGCAGCAGATAACAGACCATCACACACCGGACACATTGTGATTGAACTCTTCGTGTGGTAGCAGTGCTCTCATGCATAACAAAATAAGTTATGCTTTGAATATTTCTCCACTATCACAGTAAACAGAAAATTGCAGCAAGCATATGTCATTCATCTTGTCTCTGCCTATAAAATAAGTTGCTTAAATCCTAGTATGAAATAAATAAAACTAGCAAATGTAGAGCTATTTTTTGGACTGATATGTGATGGCAACCTAATAGATATAAAAACATTAGAAATTCAACGAAAAAGCTGGAATAATGTAAATAAAAGTTGAAGTGATAAAGGCTCCTATAAGCTTTCCATGCTGTGGCAGCATTACCCTTTCAAATGAGTCTTAGTTCATGGAAGTGGAGACCTGGGTTATTATTCCTCAGGAGGAGAAAAAAGAAAAAAATTGAAGAAATAATTAAATAAAAATAAAAGAATATATATATATATATATATATATATATATATATATATATATATATATATATATATATATATATATATATATATATATATATATATTCTTCATTATTCAATATTTTCTTACAAATAAGTAAAACACAGGCACGCGCGCACACACACACACACACACACACACACAAACACAATGCCCTGAAATTTTGAGGCAAGGCAGTTTCACGAAACACCTCCTTGAGTGCTCTTGTCTTTGTATCTATTAATTGATCAGTTTTCATTGAACTGAAGTATATTTCTAACTTTTACTGTATCTTCTAGGACTATTCATTCAGCCTCCATTTGCTCTGACAGTGTGTGTGTGTGTGTTTAAGCAGAAAAGTTCTTACATATATGGATATCATAGAGAGAGAGAGAGAGAGAGAGAGAGAGAGAGAGAGAGAGAGAGAGAGAGAGAGAGAGAGAGAGAGAGAGAGAGAGAGAGAGAGAGAGAGTGTGTACACTATTACCACATAATCAAACACTAGCATTAACAACCCTCTTTCCCAAATCTATGCCTGTCAAAAACAAGGAAAAATGTGATCTGGTCTGCCTTTTGAAGTCTGTGCTTTCACATATACTTACAACTGTTTTTATTGGTGTTATTATCATTAATGATAGCTGTTGAAGTCCTCAGGAGAGATGCTAAAGCCAGAAACCTTCATTTGTTGTATGCATATTGTCTTCTTTATTCCTATTTCTTGTAAACCCTTTCAGTCTTAATTGTTTCATACAGTACCCACATTTCAGTTTTACATTAGTCACTCACTATCTCTCAGCCTCATCCATTCCTCTAAAAGCTTATTCTTTCATTCTTAAACACTAAATACTTCCCCCAAAATATTAATTTGGAAAAATTGGCCAGCCTTTCACACAATTCAAAACACAACATACTTAAAAATGAGTTTGTTAAGGGATCCAGTTCCTCTTCCATGACTTAATGACAAATTAGCAGTACCCTGCCACTACTTGGGTGGCCGGGTATCCTGTTTAAATGCTAGCTGTCAAAATTTATCTGATTTCAGTCCATGGATTTAAGAAATAAAGAGAGAAAGCTTAAGGTGAGAAGACACTGCAAATCTAGGGTGATAGCAGAGTAATTAGTGAATACAGTAGTTAACACAGTCTTTTTGACAGGAACCACTGCATTATCTTGAAAATTAAAGAGAAGAAGCCCAAAGTGAAAAGACACCACAAATATAGGTCAAATCATGCACATGTTACTCAACATGATATGATGGAAAATGTACAGCTGCCTAATGGATCATGTAAGATGACTAACAAAATTAGGTTTTGTATTACAGGTGATATGTTCTAGTTGTGTAGAAGGTTAAGATTAAAAAAATTATTAGTATGTGTGATAGCAAGTGGGTACTGTCTTTACTACTGGCAATGGCCTTCTGATTGTCCTTAAAATGACTATCCACAAAATCCTGTTAATCCCGAGATATACGTTCATCAAGAAATTTGAAAAATTGGACATATATGATGTTTGTGGAAAAATATATTTCTATATTTTGTAGTGAAAACTATTGTAATAATAACATTAATGATATGAATATTAATAACAATGATAGGTAATATAAACAAAGTCTATAAATGATACAGTATAGTAATCTCAACAAAAAAGCATCAATATCCAAATATACCTACAAAGCTTAAAACAATGCTATATCCTTTCAGGAATATGTGTACATACTATCATGAAACCAGCAGCTAAGCATCTATTATGGCAACAACTTTAGTACAAATAAACTTTAAATTACACTGAAGTGCCAATGCTTTAGTATGTCTCAGGATTAACAAGCTGGGGAAAGAATCAGATGAGTTGCATCTCCCCATACTTGCAAAGAAGGGAACACTGGTGACCTCCCCCTTAGCGACGACGCTGGGGGCTCCCATCACCACTATGGGCAGTGCATCGAAGTAGGATGAATGTGGTGCCACTGCCAGGATAGGAGCTTCTTTTGGGTGTGCCTGCTGGCCCTTCACCTGCACCAGATGGAAGCCCCCTGCCGTGAAGACCCCCCGTACCCAACCCCGTACCAACTCCTTCATCACACTGAGGGGGAGAGGCACCCAACAATGTTAGGTAGGATTGCAACAGCTGCTTACTGTTAGAAGGTGGATGGAAGAAGAAAAGGAAAAGGAGCTGGCACATAAAAATTGAGGAATCATTAATCTTGTTGGGTTAAGTCCCTTAAGCAGCTATCAGTGCATAAAGGATTTAAGGTAAATATGGCACAAGAGAGAAGAGGAATAAAGTATCAAATGTAACATAGCATCATGATCTAGTGAGGTAACAGTAAATAATAATAATCTGTGGATGGCAGCACATCTGAAAAAAAAAAATAAAAAGCAATTATTAACCTTACCTGATGTGGAATAGAATAGAAAAATGGTTTTGAGATATTGCTGAAAAATCGAGAGAGAGAGAGAGAGAGAGAGAGAGAGAGAGAGAGAGAGAGAGAGAGAGAGAGAGAGAGAGAGAGAGAGAGAGAGAGAGAGATTGTTTAAAGGGGCTATAATTCATACAGGATTTGGTTCACTATAAAATGCAATTCTTGTATTAACTTGTGCTCTGCCATTTTTTCAAGGTAACCAATCCATCTCAATGAAATATACACGTGCAAGACACCTGGGCTCACTCACATCAGCGCCTTCTTTACTGAATTCAGTAACAATTCTATTAACATCATTATACAATTTCCTCTCAACATGAAGAACCATCCTTTCCAGTCACTAATAATTGTTCTACATAGCAAAGAATAACTGAACATTTTCGACAATCTCTGAAATTTAGATAGGAGCCTGAAATTATTAATGGGCATCATCCACTGATACTTTTTTTAAATCTGTTTTAGAATTAAAGGAGACCAGCTAATGAAGACCTCCTATCTGAAAGTCCACCCATTAGGGAACCGTTACCCCGAGTGGATGCCCAGTCTCCCCTCGAACCGTCGCCAGGATTCGAACCCATGCGCTT
>CM035180.1:4420098-4442838 GCA_020233015.1 Callinectes sapidus
CCTCCCCTCAACACTGACAGGCTATTACGTGCTCCCATCCACCAAGGCGACAGGCTAAGCGAAAAAGATGCATCGTAGGCTTCCTTCAAATTCATATCCCTCAACATGTCTACAGTTTCTTAGTCCCGCGTCATTCCTCATCCACATCTTTAGGTGGGTGGGGTAGGAGGGGCTGATCCTGACCACCCACCTAAAGATGTGGATGAGGAATGACGCGGGACTAAGAAACTGTAGACATGTTGAGGGATATGAATTTGAAGGAAGCCTACGATGCATCTTTTTCGCTTAGCCTGTCGCCTTGGTGGATGGGAGCACGTAATAGCCTGTCAGTGTTGAGGGGAGGTATTGGGGAATGTGACACCGCTATGTCTCGTCCTCCCCCTGCACTGTGGCCGCAATGGACAATGTAAAGGGCTTCAAAACCACTCCCGGACCAGTAAAGGGCGAGTGTGCTACTGTTGTTCAGTTATATGTGCACTGAGCCCTTGAACGCTGCACTGCCATGGTCGTGCCTTGTTGAAATCCTGTGCCGGGGAAGGCAGATCTGGGGCTGGCCGGGTTGAGTGCATTGGACGAGGGTGGGGTCGAAGAGTGACCATAGTGAGAGTGAAGCTTGTGTATGTACTGCTTGCATATCTCCCCCGGTGAGGATAAAATACTACATCATATTGAACAAGATTTTCTGGGCGTTGGCCGAAATGGAGCGATTCAGATTTCAGAGTGCTCTCCACGCTCACCCAACTTCCAGTGAGGAATGGTCTCCTCGTCTGTCTGCTGTTGCGTTGACTGATGCATCTGGCTATACATATTGATGGAATGAATACGAGTATAGTGAAAAGTTAAGCTAGGAGCGCTGTCTGGTGGTGAGATTTTCAGTGCCACGCCTGCATTTTTGATAAACGAATAAAAATCAAAGTGAACACTGACTGTGATTAAAAGTTAATAATCTATTTTCTGAAATATCAGAATGTACTATAACTGAAGGTGTTGAGATAATGTGCTCTCATAATCCTTCCCATTTCATCGATGGAATCATAATCTATTGCCTTACCAAAACATTAATATTAATAACAAAGTGTAAGTGGTATTTGAATTGAAATAAAAGCTGCATACATATGATCAACGCTTTCCAACGACCTTTCCAGTCTGTTCCCTTGAAGCGGAAATCGTTATGAGAGAGTCTTCATTTATGATAAAATTTTCACTGCCATAAAATCAAGACAACATCTGGAAACAATACTTTCCTCATAACCTTCCCTAATTCAGGAGTTGTAAAAAGAACCAGTAATCTTGAATGTGTCCAGGTAGTGAGAAGAGTGGATTGCTTTCCTCGTACGGATCATTTTTTGTGCCCAGCATCTGAAGGACACAGACTGAGATTGATTGCTTCGTGGATTACTCTATTACTCTCCCCTCACTGTTTCTCGTTTCCACTTAACCCTGCGTGTCGAGGGAAGAGGGTGCAACTAGTGGAAAAAGCTATTGTTATTTAACTTGACAGAAAATATTTACCCACCTTTATTATTATTATTTAATCAAGGTTTTTTGAACCACTCAGCGAAATCTTTGCGGGCAGTCTCTTGTGTATCTTATATATATATATATATATATATATATATATATATATATATATATATATATATATTGTGACAGTTACTGTTTTGCAATAGCATTACTTTTTTGTCAGAATCGAAGAATGAAACCCAGACAAGGTAGTCGATCAGCGATGAAGTTAGAGCGATACATGATTGTTTGGCTTTGGCTGAGAGGTGCATCTGCTAGAATTGTCTCTGACCACACTGGATTTAGCCTCTCTACCGTGTACCGCTGGATTCGCCGTTGGCAAGATGATGGAACTCTAGAGACAAAGCAACGGTGTAGAAAGTTTTGTTTTCCTACATGGCACAAATATGTACTACGGGCAAATAAGTATATAATGGAGAAAAATGTTATCAAGTAAAATACATAATATGTTTATTTTCTGTACTTGATCTTCTGTACATATAAGATCATAAGATCTTCGTAACGATATTTTTGGTCATCAAAATATGTATTAAACTAAAGCCATATGAAAGTGTGTGTGTGTGTGTGTGTGTGTGTGTGTGTGTGTGTGTGTGTGTGTGTGTGTGTGTGTGGTAATAATAATAATAATAATAATAATAATAATAAATAATAATAATAATAATAATAATAATAATAATGATAATAATAATAATAATAATAATTATAATGATAATGATAATAAAAAAATATAATAACAATAACAATAATGATAATTATAATTATAATGATAATAATAATAATAATAATAATAATAATAATAATAATAATAATAATAATAATAATGATAATAATGATAACAATAATATGGATAATAATAATGATAATAATAAGAATAAGAATAAGAATAAGAATAAGAATACGGTTTATCGGGAAATGCAGCTTACAAATTCGGCTGAACACTTTACATGAAATCATACCCAACCCCGATGCGTGGCAGCTAGATAGCGCAACATCAGGCCATCTCCTGTGTATCTATTTTATTCGGAGTTTGTTTCTCTTACCCAGTATCTGGGCACAGCATGCGACTATTCATTATTAGGTGAACTAGGACAACAACCTTCAATATATATATATATATATATATATATATATATATATATATATATATATATATATATATATATATATATATATATATATATATATATATTGTTACGACCCGGTTAGCTCCCAATGGAGGGTAAACAATATACCAGTCCCAAGGAGTTTTAAAAGTCTGACGGCTACATACCCAACCACACCACAACGCCGGCGGTCACCACCGCTATCACCTCCTCTAGTGATCCCAACACATCATACACACCACAAGCCTTGGATCCCTTTAATCATCTGGTATAGAATCCCATATTCTATAAGGAAAACCACGACCTCACCATATTCCATACCGACCACATCCCCAGCGGCACAAAAACACCACCAATACCCCTAGGAGACGAAAGCGCTGAAAATCCTTTAGGCTTCTTAATGACGCCACGGCGCTAAAACCATCGCAACTGACTGTACCGACACACCCAATTACATTTTCTCCCTCTGACACATCTATCATAACTAAGTATCAATTTACATTTCACAATCCCGAAACTCACATATTTATATATGTGGTGCCCACCACCACCAAGTGTTCACAATCGTCATTACTTTAATTACCGTACGTCTGGCAGTACGGATTCCTTATTCATCCTTAGACTATAATTATACCTTAGACTTACAATGTTTTGTATATACATCATAATGTATATATATATATATATATATATATATATATATATATATATATATATATATATATATATATATATATATATATATATATAAACTGTGATCATATCATTCTAGTATATATACATCTTGAATAATAAGAACCTATTGTTATGATTAGATTTGCTACTTCTTTTTTCTCTTCTTTAGGAGACATCCAAAATCGCCCTCGACATAAATTTCTTGCTTCTGTAGTTGGTTATAATCCTAAATAAACATCAAATAGTATAGAGTGCCATGGGTATGTCTCTTACACTATGGTAATCAAAATATATGATTGGTAAAGATAGAAACAATTCATTCATTCCCTTTTCTTTTTAGTATATTTAAGGTTGTCTAATGAATATCAGAATGATGAAAAACATATCCAAAGGTACGTATACATTTTTTTTCTCTTTGGGAACATCAGACTCCCTTTTTATATTGAAGATTATAATGTAAGAAATATTCTTGTAAAAGAACAAAAAAAAAAAAAAAATTGCCAAACAAAACTGTCCAAAATAATATCAAAGCATCGCAAGAGGCAACTTGATGGAAGATTTTATGTTACAGGCAATAAGAAATACAGTATATTTCTGGAATCTACTGCATGGTAAGTATGACGTTAAGGAGATTGACCCATTTGGGAGCCTTTACCACATGTAGATGCCCAATCTCCCTAGGATTCGAACTTATCCGCTATGTGACCTCTCAGACCATGAAATTATCCAAATAACATAAACATTGAAAGTTTGTAGAAAAGACGGTCACTCTTCCCTAAAAATGATCTTTGCCCTCTGGTACTTCTTATCCAGTGGGATAAAGGACAACTGCTATATCATTTTTCTTTTCCAACTTTATCTTTTAACAGGGTTCCTATTGTTGATAGTGCCACGACCCTCGGGTTAAACCCTGACAAATTTCCAACCCAGACTGCCGAACCTATCAATAAGTGAGGTGCATGAATTATAAGTCTACGTTACAAGTGGTGTAACGCTTATGGGTAAACTCAAGGGCGTAAGAGAGAAAAAAAAGGATATATATATATATATATATATATATATATATATATATATATAATATATATATATTACATATATAGATATAGATATATATATTATATATATATATATATATATATATATATATATATATATATAGATATATATATATATATATATATAAACTCCAAAGGGTAAAACTCAAGAATAGTCTCAAATATTTACGAGATTTATTCACAAACAGCTAAGTTAGAAGTTAAGTTTAACCACGATAGGAAAAATTCAGATCCGTTACATTTAAGGGAATTATGGTTACCTCGTGTTAAATTCAAAGAAATAAAAACATTAAATATTATACCTAAAAAATAAAAATGAACATAGTCCAAGAGGCACTAGCATAGCTGTAATGTTAGATAAATAAGACCCACAGTCACTGGTGGTCATGCACACTGCTGTACCAACCTGATACAAGAAAAAAAATAACCAGTTCAAAACAAATAAATCCCGATTCACACAAACATGAAATGCCTATTTCAGCTCAAGGCATTATTTACAACTCCCTTATGCGAACGGGCATTACAATATAATTCTAACAATACATATAAACAGGTGTAATATAGATACAGACAGTACAAATAAATTCATACGTGGTACTACGTTAACGACGAGCCACAGAGAGTCAGTGCATTGCCTGGTTACACGCCAACGAAGTTTCTAGAAATTACGCAGTTGTATGAATATTACAATACACACACGAATAACGAGATAACATGTGTGTGTGTGTGTGTGTGTGTGTGTGTGTGTGTGTGTGTGTGTGTGTGTGTGTGTGTGTGTGTGTGTGTGTGTGAATCAGAATCAGAATCAGAATCAAAATCATTTTATTATGCTCAGACTTTGTAAACAAAGTATGGAGCACAGCTCCTCATAACACTTCAATTATGATTCTATGTAAGAAAAACAAATATAACAAAATAATAATAATACCCTGAATCAACATTGTAGGTGGATCACCTAAATATTTTATAAATAGCTTTGAGAAAATAAGACATCTTGGTTAGAATATTGACATTCTTGCTTTGCATCAAAACATTGAATTTATTTAGTGTTGGATTATTTCTGTAATAAAATGGTATAAATCTGTTCCGTAGTTCAACAATATTTTCATTGGAACATACCAACATAATATGAAATTCATCACCAACTACATTACCTCTACATTTGGTACACAATCTCTCTTCTCTATTTACATTATTATATCTTCCTGTCACAACAGGTAATCTATTATTATTTGCTCTTATTTTTGTTAGCGGTATTCTGATACTTTTACCAAGTCTCAACAAGTAATCTTCTAAAACATACATTTCTTTGTACATGTTATAACTCTTACAAATTCCCTTTGTCGAAATATTACTATGCCATGTTGAAATCCACTGATCTTTTAATTTCCTTTCCACTGCTTTTTTTTGCCATTCAATATTATCTACCTGTTGATTAAGCCAAATACCTGACATTCCACAACTGTTCAAAATATTTCTTATATGACATATCCAAGGAGATGAGTATCTGTTTGTTGAGTCTAGGTATACTAAATTTTGATACATAATCATACTTAATTTAGTGGCTTTACCAGTTATTAACCTTGACCAAAAACCTAACATTCTGGTGTTAATAATGACATCAAGGGGATATTCTCCCAACTCACCATAAACAATATCGTTACTTGTATTCCTATGAACATGTAAAACTTGTTTATAAAATTTCATTTGCAACAGTTTCAACTCCCTATTAACACTATAACCCCATATCTCACAAGCATATGTCATAATAGGCATTACCATTGTATTAAACAGCTCAAGCTGTAAATCAATCGGTAGGTCATATTTACGACATTTCCCAATAAGTGAATACATCGCCCTGGTAGCCTTTTTTGTTAATTCTATTTGTCCATTTCTGAATCTCCCATTATAATTAAATGTGATACCGAGGTACTTGTATTCACTTATTGTTTCCAAATTCTCTTCTCTGAACATAAAATCATAAGTGTCATAATTTATTCTCCCTCTGCTAAATACCACAACTTTTGTTTTACTGCTGTTCACCTCTAACTTCCATTGTTCACAATATAATTCCAATGCCTTAAGAATATTTTGCATTTGTTCTTCACTATTGGCTAAAATAACAGTGTCGTCAGCATACATCATAACTAACAAATTTAAGTGTAAATCAAGGAACTCATCATCAAATAACAAATAATTACAATTATTTCCTAGCAGAGAATCTTCAATATCATTGACATATAGAGCAAATAACATTGGGGAGAGATTTTCACCTTGTCTTACCCCTTTACTACAAATGAAAGTGTCAGATGTTTTTTGGTTAAACTTTACACATGATTTTATATTCATATACATATTTTTAATAACATTAAGTACTTTACTATCAATATTCTCTTTTACCATCTTATACCAAAGCCCATCCCTCCATATTGTATCAAATGCCTTTTTGTAATCAATAAAGAGACAAAACAATTTTTTCCTCCTCCACAAAAACAAATCAATAACACTTTTAAGCAGAAAAATATGATCGAGAGTACTATAACCTTGCCTGAATCCAGCTTGCGTTTCATTTACAATACTATGAATGTTTGAAAAATGTGTTAACCTCTCATTCAATATTGATGTAAATAGTTTCCCTAAGCAGCTAAGTAAAGTTATACCCCTATAGTTATGTGGTTCATCTATATTGCCTTTATTCTTATATAAAGGAATGATAACACCTATAAGCCATTCATCTGGTAAATGCCCTGTATCTAAAATTCTATTAAAAAGTTTAACATACAGTTTACAAAGAATATGTTTAGTACTTTTAATGTATTCATTGACAATATTATCATAACCAGCTGCCTTATCATTTTTTAGTTTTGTAATGGCTTTCAGCACTTCATTTTCTGTTATAGGTTCATCCAGTACCTGCATTTCTCTCACCTCATGTGTAACACTTTCTGTTTCCAATATACTTTCATCAATTACAATATCATCTTCTGACAGATTCTTAAAATGTTGGTAAAAATCTTCTAATCTTAGTGAAGTCTTACTTTTATTGACATTTTTTTCTTTTAGTATTTTCCAGTATTTTTTGGGGTCTTTATTTTTGTTTTCTTTTAATTTAATTACCAGGTTTTCTTTTTCTTTACTCTGCACTCTTTTCAACTCAAACTTGTATTTCTTACTTTTTTCCATCATATCTTTTTTATGTTCTTCATTTCTCCGGATATTATATTTATGCCTAGCCTTATGATAGGCTTTCCTTGCTTTCCAACACTGATTGTCATAACCAAATAAACTTGCATTATTACTTTGTTTTACATAATTTCTGCTTTTCTTTGGTGGGAATACCTTTACAGCTGGCTCTAATAATATGTTCTTTAACTTAGTATTCACTTCTTCAATAGACATAAAATCCATCTGCTCCATTAACTCCTTTACTTCACATTCATTAATTTCTGATTTATATTCATCTTCCTTTATAGCATTCCATTTCCCTGGTAAACTCTGATCATTTACTTGTGATTTAATTTCATTAATATGTTTTACCTTTTCAATATTAGCTTTAAGTTGTACATGTATTCCACAGTGAATGTCTGAGTACATTGGATCATAGTCTAATATTCTAAATTCTTGTACATTATTCAGTAATGATGGTGAGCCTATAATATAGTCCACAAGAGTACCATGAGTAGTTGTGGGTTTCCCTATCCTTAGATCTTCATCTAATCTACCATTAAAGATACACACATTATTGTTGCTACATAAAGTCACCAAAGTCTTACCAAAGGAGTTCCTATCCTGTGTTACATCTTGATTGTACCTTATATCATCTATTCCAATTTCACATAATTTATGGTAAACATCAACAACTTCATCATCATCCTCGTCATCAGGTATTACATAGTCCAGCATAGTTCCAGTATGTGAATTGAAATCTCCGCAAAGTAAGTGTGAATAGTCCTCGTTTATATAATCCAAGAGAAAATTATCAATTTCTTCAAAGTATTCTACACTTGCATATCTGGAATTTACTGGGGGAATGTATACCGCACTAACAATCAAACTGTTATTCATCCCTAAACTTCTTTTATCTATAACTATAGATAACAAAGCCTTATTTTCAGTTTTCATAGTCTTCCATGATAGTTTAATAGTTTTTCTAACAGCGATCATCAACCCTCCTGATTTATATCTACTTAGTTCGTGTCTATTTTTGTAAGTAATATCAAAGCCAAGATTTTCCATACTAGAGGTAACATTAATCATGTCGGCATCATCACATTTTGTTTCACATATACATATAACATCATACCTTCCACATAAGTCACAAAATTCCTTAGATAATAGTTTTCCCTTAATACCATTAACATTTAGAGTTAGTAGAGATATTTCCTTAACAATATTTACATCATTGACATATTCTTGAGAAACATTTAATACTCTATCATTTGACTGTGCTCCAACGTTTTCCTATGTAGTGTTACTTATAAAATGATCGAGTTTTAGTCTTTTCCAATCAGGACTTTCTATACCTACTTTAAACAGGTCATCTGGTGTATAAATTTCTATTGGCTTGTCCTTGCCAGTAAGCCATACAAGAATTTTTCCATCTCTGGTAGTAGCACCCTTCACATTCGGCTGTTCCTTTACCATTTTCATCATCGCTACTCGCATGGGGGTAAGATCCTCGTTCACGTATACTTTCCTTTGCTTTTTTTTCAGTTCAACTCTTTTTTTCAACATTTCATTTCTTTTCTTCCTGTGGCAGAACCGAACTATAACTGGTCTATCTCTACCTTGTGGCTTCCCCAACCTATGAGCGATAGAAATATTGTCAGGCACCAGTATTACTCCCATGTCTGCCGCCAGCTCAATAACCTTGGCTTCCACCACCTCTTCAGACTCGTCACTCTCCTCCTCCAAGCCATAGATACATAAATTATCCTTACGTTGGTATTGTTCTAATTTATCTGTCTCATATCTATTCAATAATGCTTGCTTTTGTGATATTTCCAACATTTTCGTTAACTCATTAGTGGCCTCCTTAAAAGCGCTAGTCACAGCCGCCGAAACGGACACAGCGATGACCTTGGCGAGCTCTGGAATAAGCACTTCTGCTATTTCTTTTGTAAGTTTGCTTGTTTCTCTAGTTTCTCTTCCTTTTACATCTATAGATATGTCTTTCAACCCTTCTTCCACCTTTTCCTTCACAATTTCTTCAATATTTAAAGTAGAATGGGATGCCATGGTAGGGCGGTACAACAATGTTTGTTTATATCTTGTCGTCTGCTAGCTACAGCTTGTACCAGTCAATGTTGTTTTACCTTATTTTCGTGGTATGTAGTTCTTCTTTCTTGTACAAACACCTCTCGCAGGATGCGTAGGCGCTTTAATAACACAATGGTAGCTCGCAGTGTGAAATTTCCACACTTAACAAGAGATGTTTGGCAAAATAGAAGGAGCTGTCTGGCCGAGTGTTTACGTTGTTGTATGTGTGTGTGTGTGTGTGTGTGTGTGTGTGTGTGTGTGTGTGTGTGTGTGTGTGTGTGTGTGTGTGTGTGTGTGTGTGTGTGTTGAGTAATAATAAGACAAATGAGTGTGGAAAAACTTGGGTTGGGTCAGAGAGTAAAGAGTATTCCTGACCCAGCCCATTTTTTTTCCTTACCATCTTTACACTCATACATACAATATATATATATATATATATATATATATATATATATATATATATATATATATATATATATATATATATATATATATATATATATATATAAAGAATGGGTTGTCCTGGTAACATTACTTATAATTACATACAAACAAACACTGCTTGCAGAACACTAATAGATATTTAACGTCATTACCTGACGGTCGTTACAATAGCGTCTATAGTCTGGCTGATACTTAAACGAAGACGTTAGTCATTCGCCGTAGTAAGTCCGTTAAGAGACATTAGACTGAGTGCATTGCCTTGGATACTAGCCCAATCCCATATACAATGAGCGATATATGTTTCTCTTAAGGGACCAAGAAAACTCTGAGGTCTGCAAACCTTCCTCTATTTATTGATTAAAATTACATGAAACTGCACTCTAGTGACTAAATACGTTCTTACTTCTTAATCATACATATATAAAAAAATATACATATTGAGGATTTATGTCTTGTTTTTGCAACAGGTAGTGTATAAGAATAAAACACAACTGGTTTATGTTTTTGTTTATTGGTTTATTGGTTTATTAATGTTAGTTGAAGATGAGTGTGTTTGTAACAGTCATCCAAGATTGTTGAGAGAACGTGTGGAAGAACATTTTAAATCTAATGCCATACACTAGTGAACTGAAAACACACAGTATAGTATCCCTCCTATTTTCGAGGAAAGAGAAGCAAAAATCTTTTTGGCGTGTTGTTTAGACATGCGTGTAGAGGCGCTCCAGACGGCGGCAGACGGGAAAGTGGTGCCTGGTGGAAATGAGTCATTCTGTAGTATGTAAGTAGGTTTTACTCTGTCTACCATGATAACCTAAGAAGTGCCACCGACGTCCAGGGTGAACGTCTTCCGAGTTCAAACCTGGTGGGGGGGCTTGCGTTCCCGAAGTACCTAGAGAGCTAAGCTGGAGGGGGTTTCGACCACTGCTCTGCCCCTTTTTGGGGAGAGAGAGTTTCCCATGCCAGTAAGGTCTGCCAGAGAAGGGCCAAACTAAATGGTTCCCAAGACGTAGACTGCCAGTATGGGTCAACAATGCCGCCCGCCAGAGTGATCGCCCTTGGGGCTGTCCTGCATTGGATGGTTGGGTGTCTGGGACGGAAGATGTTGGGGAAGTGGGTCTTAGAGCCGCCATGGGCAAACATTGGTATCCATGGGGGCTGCTTTTTAAAACGAGCAGTCTCGTGGCGGACGAGGTAACCCGTTCGATTCGGTAGGCAGTAGCTCTTGGCCCCTGGGGCCATATAATCTTTAAATCTATGTATATGGGTAAGCAACGTCACTCTTCCCCTCGTGAGGTGGTTGATCAGGCCTCCGAGGTAGTTTTCTCTGGTCACAGTAATGAGTAGGACTCACCTGCTGCCGGTGGACGTGATGTCCTCCTCCTGCATGACCTTCCCGAGGACCTTACATACAGGGCCATTCATGATCTTGTAAAGCCATATGGGAACATTGTCCGGCTGATATATGACAGGAACAGTCCTTCTAATAGCTGTTATGTGGTCTTTGCCACGGCCGCAGAGGTTAGGTCAGCTTTGCAAGCCGTGGGATCGTTCAACATCCCGGGTCTTCATGCAGAGACCCTCACTTCAAGGAATGTGACCGAGTCTGACCTTGACTACGTTCCTAACATCTTGGAGCGGGCAACTGAGAAGGCCTCTTCGGAGGTTCAAAGAGCCTATTATCGCAACGGCCGGTGGAATTTCATAAATGCCACCCAGTACCTTCACGCAAAAGTGAGGGCAAACGTTAAAAATACTGTAAGGAGCTAATAATTAAGGCCAGGAATTTGACGCAAGCAAAGATGCTGCTCCACTTACAGTGTTCAGATAACTGTGTATTTGACTCTATACGGCCCCACCGAACCTTCAGTTACAGCCGGGGAATAGGCTTCAATTATGACCTGGGTGAGTTCAGTGAAGATGACATCTATGCCATGTTCCTGCCCATGGTCCAGAAGGTATGGAAGGTGAGAGGAAAGAACAATATGATCGTTTTGATGTTCTTTGGTTCTCACCCAGATTACATCAACGTTGGCCCACCTCGGTTGCGAGGGAAGACTTTCATCGATAGGCCCCTTCAATGCTTCGGTTGTTACGAGTTCGGACACTGTCGAAAACACAGCACTTCAGCTCTCCGATACAGCCGTTGCTCATGGAAGGATTCCCAAGATGAATCGGAATATGACTCTACCCCATACTGCTTTCACTGCCGGGACGGCCACAAGTTAAAATCCCGGGAGTGTTCCCGATATTGCTTAGAGCAAGATGTTCTCCAACATGCGAACTTCCACTCTATCAGTATTGGTGCTGCTCGTCAAGAACTCTCATTCAGACAGGGAAAGGGTGGTAAGGCTTCTTAATATGCTGCCAAATTAGTTTCTCGAAGTTTATCTCAGCCCACGATTCGTGATTTTGTGTCAAAGTCTCTTCTTCCTGTAGGCTACTCTCCATCTGATGTTCGCTATTCTCAGATTCCTGTCAGTAACAAATTTTCTTATTTGGATATGGCTGATGTCGGTGCTAGTGAAATTACCGATGGGCTTCCTTCTGCCGGTATTTTGTCTCCTCTTTCCTCAGAGGCTAGGATGCCACGAAGTTCAAAGTACAATCGACCCACCCAGCCTACACAAAAACGTTAGCACTGCTCTACATATGCGGTTGATATTCTGAGTGTGCCTCCGACAAAGGTCTCTTGTCATTCCTACTCATCGTGTACAGTCTGTTTATAGAGTCTCGTCCGCTACTGCAGGCGACTCTGTCAGTTCTTATAAGCTTATACGCTCTACTTCTTCTCAATGTCTTGCTGTTCCGTCTGCAGCTGCAGATGCTGTTGATTGTGAGGACACGCCATTGATTGATGACGCGATGCCCTATCATCTCGATCGCCAAATATCTAAAGATTCTATTCTTCCGGTATGTCAGACTCATGTTATTGTTCATTCCACTATGTGTGATCGCTCTGGTCCTGATGTGGCACCCATCAAATGTGCGACTTTCAAACAGAAATTGCTTTCCGGTCCGAAAGCTGCAGCCCCTCGGTCCAGCTCTACTCATACCAGCGGTATCCCTTGATTCTGCGAAGGCATCTACCACAAAAGGCATCATTTCACCTCTTCAGGTTGGTGTTCAGTGTCCACGTCTGACAACCATAGAGTAAGACAGGGATCACCATCGACTTGAAGATCCGAATCTTTGTCCGTCTGCATAATGCCAAATACTCGTGTTGTGCGAGTCCATAACGCAGTGGGCCAGGCCAATCCGCCGTGTGACTTCTTGGCTTGACCTACCATCGTTATATACTACACTACCAAGGTATGGGAAGTTTTTCAAGATGTCCTCGCCTCACGCATGGACAGACTGTACTGTTTCATCCAGTACACCCCCAAACACCTGGATTTTGGTCTTGGCCCAAGAAACTCCAAAGGGTTTCACCTTTCTCATGCAGTGCCTCTAGAGCCTTTACCAGAACCTCCAGTGACTCAGCGAAGATTGCCAAAAACAAGATATGTAATCTCGGTATTGCCGACAAATGCTCCACAATGACTTTGTTCTACAACTCTGCTTAGTACCCAATCCATGCATGTGTTGAAAAGTGATGGAGGAAGCACACAACTCTGCCTCACACCTCTATTCAGAAGAAGCTGGACACGCCTCCTCAACACTTCACAGCACTCACAGTCCCGAAGTACAGGCCAGTTAATAGACCAATAATTCTTGCAGGAATTTCATGGAGATGCGGAAGATCCCATAGTGTCTGTCGATGCACTGAGTCAAACACGCTCTTGAGATTAACGTAGGCTGCTAGCATTCCCTGTCGATACTCACGTCAGCGCTCCACCAGTACATGAAGCGCTAGGATACGGTCAGTTGTTGACTTACCGGGTGTGAGCACTGACTGTTCAGGTGTCTGGTACTTCAGCAGGTGAGTGCGGATCCGCATCAGCAGCAAATGGGCAAGCACCTTGCCTGGTATGCTGAGCAGTGTTATTCCACGGTAGTTGTTGCAGTCTTGACGGTTCCTTTTCCCCTTCCAGATAGGGACGACCAACCCCTTTTTCCAGTCAGGAGAAATGGTACCTAAATGCTAGCAGTCAAGACAACATGAAACCCACGGATCAAGGCTTTACCCCCCAGCTTTGAGCAGCTCCGCACTTAAGTCACAGATGCCAGCTGCCTTTCCACCCCTGAACTTTGAAACAGCCTCTTTGACATCGTCAATGGATGGTGCAGTTTCGTCAATGGGTGGATCAGCATCCAGGGTCTGCAACCCTGCAGTCCGGAGCTGTCCATTTGAAGGATCCACCGTGAACAGCTGCTCAAAATATTCAGCCCAAAGAGTCATCTGCCCATCTGCGTCCGATACGAGGCAACCTAGAAAGGGCAAATAGGATTAAATATCATCAATATATTTTACTCCTTAATTAAACTACACCTTGTAAAAGCGTGGATACTTCAAACACTCACTTACCCAGATTATGTTCTAAATGCATTATTTACACCTCATAGCTACTATCATCATATAGAAATCAAAACGAAGCACCCTTAAAAAATAAATGCCAAATTCCCACAGACACTCGCAAAACACTCTCATAGACAAAAATACATACATAACCCACGAACACGAGCAATATATATACGAGTATGTATATATATATATATATATATATATATATATATATATATATATATATATATATATATATATATATATATATATATATATATATATACTATATCCCGTAAGTTAAGGTTATTGGATTGGTAGGAGGCTGGCACCATTTATGTTGGATGTGTCACCACTGCTGTGTTAGATGTAGGTTATTTTTGTGGTGGTTAGTAGGCGTGAGAATGGCGTGAACGGTTGCAGTGTGTACCTATATAGTTATAGCTAACAGGTCATGGTGTTTCATGTAGATACCGTATTTGACGGCGTATATGACACACTTGAAAAAAAAAAAAATGGCTCAAAAAATTGCCCTGCATCTTAGACATCGTAAGTGAAGTTTGACTCCTCCCGTAAGCCTGGGCTTACTTACGCTCGGCTTTTTTTTTTTTTTTTAACCTACAATAAACTCCATGCATCCTTTGTTTTATTGCTGGTATTACTGTATTATTACTGGTGCTTAGAAAATGAATTCATATAAATGAAAGCAATCCAATTTGAAATGCTGTGATTTGCATTTATAAACATCAACAACGCTCTCACCAGCATGGCAGCAGGAGGAAAAAAAAAGCCAGCTACACAATCTACTTATAATTAAAAGGGGTAGATTATGATGACTTTTCTGGTTTTGAAGATGGCTAAAATGTTTCACCGCTTTACTTATGTTTGTTCATGTAGTGGTAAAATAATTTTGTAAAAAATGTTCTACTTTTCCCTACTTCTTTCTTTGTGTACTGCTGGCTTTATTTTCGTGTCCAATGTTTTGTTACTATTATTATCACTACTATTATCACCATCCTTATTATTATTATTATTATTATTATTATTATTATTATTATTATTATTATTATTATTATTATTAATGTTATTATTATTATTATTATTATTATTATTATTATTATTATTATTATTATTATTATTATTATTATTATTGTAGTATTGTAGTAAAAACAACCGTAGTTCACACTCTTCCGAGGCTTTATTCTACGAAGAATTCCACATCTGGAATACAAACAAGTATTCCAAAAATGACAAGAACATACAAAAACACAAGAACATATAGAAAATATACACAACTAAGGATAAACACAACCATAACAAAATCATGAGGAAGGAGAGACTTACCTGGGCTGTGATCAGGCTCCGACTGACCGCGGCCCAAAGGTAACATGTCGTGCCCTGCAATTTCTTGCATACACGTTGCAATTGCATAGTTGCAGGTAAAACTGTAAATCAATGCTAATAGCCACGAGGTGCGATAATATACGCTGCTAAATTTTCTCATTTAATGAACTTAATGGTTACGTACACTACTGATTATCTTACTTAATTCACCAGCTTGCTGATGAACTTTCATGTAATCATAAAACATAAAATTACTTAAGTTGCACCTCAAATCTTTCATCCAGCTTCAAGTCAAAGTAATACAATTCAATATCAAAGTAAATCCACAGCAGCACATATAAATTTAACACAAGATTTACCAAAGCAATCTTCAATCTCATCAAAATTCAAATCAAGAAACTTCAATATCAGCATCAAAATAAAATCCATACAACACAAAAAATACACATAATAACTTAACTCTATACATCCTAACAATATAATATCCTGTGTGGTGAGTTCAGGCTATAGAAAAAAAACCTTAACCCAAGGCTTTACTCAGCAATAAGCCAGAGCTACATGAGTGTATAGCTTGACAGGCTGGAGTGAACTGACTTCCTAGAGAAGCCGCTTTTTTTTTTTTTTTTTTTTTGTCATCACCCGAACATGGGTATTAGGGAAATTGTATTAGTTTTGTGTATTTGTTTGTTTATTTACAAGTGTTTTTTATTTAGTTGTGTTTTATTTATTTATTTATATGTTTTTTTAACATCATCAACAACAACACAACAACAACAACAACAACAACAACAACAACAACAACAACAACAACAACAACAACAGTCACACTTACACATACGCTTCATTCACATAGGGCACCTATTCCTAATGCAAAACTATTGTCCTTTTTCAAGGCAGGGGATGGAGGGGGCAACACACAAACACACAAGGTGACTACGTAGTATTACTACGTATTGTTTTTATTTATAGAAAAGAAAAATAAATAGAAAAAATAAATAATTAATAAAAAATAAATAAATAAACATTAACATCAAATCTCGCTGGCTGGAAATCATACACATTTTCATACTTTTATTTACATTATATATATATATATATATATATATATATATATATATATATATATATATATATATATATATATATATATATATATATATATTGAAGTGAAAAAATGTACATAGTGCATCATACAGAATATATACACATAAATCACAACTCTCTGATTAAGTTGGTCTCAGTCAGGAAAATCATCAGTCTATCGACCACATCCGGGTGTTCGTCACCCAAAAGGGTGGTTTGCGTTAGCGTGAGGCCGCGACTCCAGCAATACGCCGCCAAGGGCCGCCTCTCCTCACGATAACGCACACAGTGAAGCAGGATGTGCTCGACAGAGAGGGTGACATTACATACAGAACATTGTGGTGGGAAAGCGTTGGCTATGTAGGGGAGCATGTGGGTGAGGAGGGTGCAGCCCATCCTGAGGCGTGCGAGGACAACCTCCTCCCGCCTTGTGGGGCGATTGGAGGAAGCCCACTCGCCTAGGATGGGTTTGATGGTATGTAGGTGGAGGTTGTCCCAGTGACTCTGCCACAGGAGTTTCGCTGATGATTTAACAACTGAGAGACATGACTGCAGATCCCGACGGAGGTTCTACGCTCCCTCGAGCTCTGAGCCAGACCGAGCTAGCATGTCAGCCTGTTCATTCCCGCGAATATTGGAATGTCCAGGCACCCAAATCAGTGAGAAGGATTTACGACTTGAATTTAATTTATTAATGATGTTGCCTTGGATTTCATTTGTATCCGTACGGCCGGACTCTATTGCCTGAAGGGCTGACATAAAGTCCGAAAAAATAATAATTGAATGATGAGATGAATTTAAAGCATAATCTATGGCTTTGTCAATTATAAAAATTTCAGCGGAAAATTCCGATGTATGAGTCGGCAGTCGGAACCTGAGGGCACATTCACACGACCATACACTTGCACCCACATATTCATCCGTCTTGGAGCCGACAGTATATATGTATAGGGATGGAGGGAGGCCAGCGATGAGGGCCCGGAAGCATTGATGGAGCTCAGCCTCGGCAACAACAGCCTTCTTCCCCCTTAGCCATGATATTATGAATGATGCTGCTTGTTTCTTCCATGGGGGAATGGTGGGCAGCACGAGGCTGTCCGCCTCGTCCAGTCTCACGCCCGTTTGTTAGCATAGGGCGTTGAGTCTGACAGAGACTGGATGGAGGACCGCAGTGTGGAGGTGGTGGTGCTGCCAGACGATCTTGCTTGCTGTGTTGCCGAGGGTCGCTTTCCGAGCGGTTTTTATTCCATAGGATAGGAGTAATGCATCGCAACGGTGTTACAGCGGTGGTATGTTGGCCTCAACCTCCATCCTCGCCACACGAGTGCAGCGCAGGGCTCCAAGACACATTCTCACACATTCATTCTGCAAAACATCCAACCTCCTTAATGTTGGTTCCGACCCAGACCCATACACCGGTGAGCCATAGTCTAAATGAGAGCGAATTAAGGACTTGTACACCATTAATAAAGATTTCCTGTCTGCTCCCCATGAAGTACCACGGAGGTATTTGAGGACATTAATTTTTTTACGGCAACGGATAAGTAATTAATTAATGTGGGTCTTCCAATTGAGTCTGCTGTCAAAATGCAGACCTGAGAATTTGACTGAATTTTGAAATGGTATTGGCTGGCCTTGAAGAGTTAATTGCAGATCAGGTACGTTACGTCTAGGAAAAACAACGCCGATACATTTAGCAACGGAAAACTTAAATCCCCACAAAGAGGCCCAATGCTGAACGGAATCAAGAGCATCTTGAATCCGCCCCGCTGAGAACTGAGCATTAGTCGAGGAGTGCCATAACGCAGTCGTCAGCGTACAGTGAGTATTTAAGATTCCTGGGGACGGGAGTTGTGGACAGAATATCATTAATCATAATACAAAATAATATAGGACTAAGAACACTACCCTGCGGCACCCCGTTCTCCTGGACGAAAACGTCCGAGATTACGTTACCAAGAAGCTCGACAGAGAAAAAAAAATGGGCAAGTTACCTCTGAAGCCATGAGCGTAGTGTTTCATAAGGATACCGTGTCGCCATGTCATGTCGAAGGTTTTGTGGATGTCTAAAAACACAAAAAAATAGGGAGTAGAGTGGGTTAGGAGAACACCGTGACTTCCTGAGACATAAATTGAGTTTTTCTGTCTGAGTGAACCGAGGAGGGACAGCCAAATATGGAGAACAGTTTGCGGAAACCAGCCGTAACAGTGTGAGCAGACATATCAGAGCATGTAAAGTCAAAAGGGAATCTTGAATATTCATCGATCATGACAAGGAGATATTTGTTCTTAGAAATAGAGGGCTTAGGACCTGTGAAATCAACAGAAATTCGGTCAAAGGGTTATAGCTCGGACTAGTTTACCAGCAGGAGGTCTAAAGAATGTAGGTTTCAGTTCAGAACAAATTACACATTGGGAACAAACTTTCTTAACATCTTCAAGAAAATATGGCAAGTTCTTGATCTTTATGTAATGGTATAGTCTAGTGATTCCAGGATGACACAAAGTACTATGTATTTCCTCCAGAGAGACAGAACCAGTGTCACAGCAGCAGAACACACGCGGGACAAAGGGTCACAAGGACCATTTTCTGAACCTGGGCGAAACTTAATTTCGTACTAATATTCAAAAAGCTCAAGGCGCCATCTCATGATTTTGTCATTTTTAATCTTTGAAGAGTAAAAGTAAAGTAAAGTGGGGAGCTTACGCTGTATCAGCGCGTAGCTGCGGGCGCTCATCTCCCGTCTCCTTGGCCTTTGAGCCTGTGGTGGAATAGTCCCGTACCCCGGGACATGGGGCCAGCATGAAATCCGGGTTTCCACAGTTTACCTTCCCTAGGTTGCCCTAGGTACCCATTTATCGACCAGTGAAGGATGAAAACCTGGGTGAGGTCCGCGCCGTCCTCGTCCGGGATCGAACTCGGGCCCACGGATTCGTAGCCAGACGCGCTAGCCACTGCGCCGTGGCGGCGCATTTTTGAAGAGTGACTAGGGTTAAACATAAATTAAATAGCTTGTTGGTCTGTGACTATAGTAAACCTTCTGCCGATAACAGTCTCCATTTACGCACTTTTTTTGGGGGGGGCCATCACCCAAACATGGGTATTAGGGCAATTTAATTAGTTTTGTGTATTTGTTTTGTTTATTTACAAGTTCTTTTTTTATGTTTTTGTTTTTGTTTTTTGTTTTTGCTTTTTTTTAATTCTATTTATACGTTTTTTTTGTTTATATAATATCAACAACAACAACAACAACAACAACAACAGTCACACGCTTCATTCACACACACGCTTCATTCACACAGGGCACCTATTCCTACTTTTACGCACCGCTTCTATTACTGCGGTCGCTTCTCGCTCCACAGCAGGTTGCAGTCTTTCAGAGTTAGTGAGCGTCCTGGATAAAAATGCCACAGGCCGTCCTTGTTGATATAGTGTGGCTGCTAATGGAGACAGCTGAAGCGTCTGTCTCAATCTGTAGTGGCAGGGACTCGTCAAAAGCAGCTACTGAAGCTTTGCAAATATCAGCTTTAAGTGCCTCGAAACATTTAATAGCTTCAGGAGAAAGTGGAAAGGAAGTATTATTTAAAATGGGTTGAATGCGTCTCGAATAGTCTTGAATCCAAATGGAATAGTATGAGAAGAGGCCAGGAGCTCGCTTCAGGGAACATGAATTAGTAGGTACAGGCAGATCCATCAAAGGCTTAATGCGATCTGGGTCGGGTCGCAGGGAACCATTAGATATGCAATACCCTAGATAAGTAATTTCGTTTTGACTGAAGTGGCATTTTGACAAGTTCAAAAAGAGATTATACTTAGAGACTGCTTCTCTGAAGCGTTGAAGATTCCTATCATGGTCCTCCTGTCGCTCCCCACATATTATTACAACATCAATGTAAGCATAAGTAGATTGTAAACCAGAGTCACCAATGATGGAATCCATGACTCTCTGGAAAACAGCAACTGAATTAATTAAGCCAAAAGGTATTCTATTAAAGTGAAATAATTGTCCATCAGCCTCAAATGTAGTGTATTGTTTTTCTGAATCTCTAAGAGGTAACTGGTAATAAGCGCTCTTCAAGTCAATTTTACTGAAAATCCTGTATTTGGCCATTTTATGTACTAAGTCATGGATTCGAGGCATAGGATAGGCATCAAGCTGTGTGAAGCGGTTAATGGTCCTAGAATAGTCAACTACCATGCGTCTCCTGTGCCTTTCGTCATTAGTAACTAGCACTTGGGCTCTCCAAGGAGATTGACTCTTTTCTATTATTCCAGCTTGTAATAGGGACTCTACCTCAGTATGAATGAAGTCTTGGTCTGACTTTGAAAACTTTCGTGTAGGTGTAGTGGCAGGCTTGATATCTGAAGTTAAGTTGGGAAACAGAGAGAGAGGACTAATGTTCATGCATGCTAAGAGTAAGATACCGATGGGTAGATGGTCACTTCCGTGGGAGTCGTCGATCACTTCCCAGGAGAAGTCAGGAAGTATACCTGACGATAACAATGACAGATCAATGGCAGACGCGTTACCAGTCCGATCATCTACACGAGTTGCACTTCCATCGTTCAGAAGACAGAGCTTTGTTTGCAACATAATGTCAACTATATGCTCCCCACGTACATTTGACCTCTCACTTCCCCATTGTTGATGATGAGCGTTAAGTCGCCCAGTACTAGCCTCTTGCTCGGAAGCAGGCTAATAAGAGATGTGATATCGTCATCAACAATGGGGGCATTGGAGGTCAAGTACAGGGAACAGATAGCCAGATACATGTTGTTGAATTTCACCCTGCATGCGACAGCTTCCAGAGGTGTATTCAACGTCACTTCTGTTTGTGTTAGTGTTTTGTGTATGTATACGGCAACACCGTACCCCTCATACCTTCTATACGGATGGTAGTGTTTTAGCACTGTAGGATCAGGCTGATCCTGCAGTCTTGTCTCCTGTAGAGAAATAACAGACGGCCTGTGTATGTTCACTAAAAGTGACAAATATGAATATTTATTCCGAAAGCCTCAGCAGTTCCACTGTAAAACTTTGAACATTATGGCTTAAGAGTGGTGGTGGCGGCAGTGTTTCTTGGTCCTTAGGCGCTCAGAGGAGCTGCCGGGGACCTCTCAAGGCCCTTACTATTGGTGACATCCATTGGGTCATCAATCGTTAATTCCCCGGAGCTCGTCGAGAGGGAGCGAGCGTGAGAACTCCTCCTCGAGGGCGCGGGAACTGCGACGACATGGGAAAGGCGAGTGCATTCTAGTTTTGTTAAATTAAGTTTATCAATCTTGTCAGTCTTTTCACTCTAACTGGGAGCACGAGAGATAGCGGACAAATATGGATGAGAAGAAATGATAGCAGTAGAAGTTTTTGTTGAGGTGGATGTAGTTTTAGCAGGTGGTGAGGCAGAGGTTGAAAGGGAAACTGTGGAGGTAGATGAAGCAGGCAACGGATCAGTCTGAATGCCAATAGTGCACATCTTGGGAGGAACCCTTACTGCTGAAGTATAAGAAGAGTTTGAAGCAGGAGCGGATTGCGTCTGCTTCACTCTCATCCTTGTTTCCTAGTAAGAAATCCCTTCAGTATCTTTCAGTGTGCAGATCTCTTTTTCCTATTTCCACGCGGGGCAATCGCGCGAGAAAGTGGAATGAACAACCTCACAGTTACAGCGATTTTGCACAAGAGATGTACATTGGTCTGCAGAATTACCCTCTTCTGAGCATCTACCGCAGTAGGCGTGGCAAGACCGACAAGCATTTCCATGATGACCATGAAGTTGGCAATTGAAGCAACGGACAGGATTCGAAATGTAGGGA
>CM035180.1:4450300-4455350 GCA_020233015.1 Callinectes sapidus
CGATAGAGACAGCCAGACATTCATAGGATCTGGTTGCAACTCTTTTCGAGTCCCAGAATTCTAGCCTATCAATGTGGCAGACCTCTTACCTTCAATCGTCGAAGTGACCTCAAAAGAGGACGTGTAGGGTAGAAAAGTTTCCACGGTACTCACCGCCTTTGCGTCAGAAACTAGTAAATTAGTGATGTGAGTGAAAGAGGTAAGGGACCCTTGGCACGAAAGCCAAAACCTAATCTAATCCAGTGTGCCCTCAAAATCACATTTTCTTTTATACCTCCTTACTTCCTGTTCTCTACACATACCTCCAAATACCGCCTTTTTCTATTCAAGATACATTAATTATTTTTATTACACACATTCTATCCATAAACAGACATACACTAATTGTGTTTTATTCTTTACACAACATCTAACAAACAAAAAACATACACGCACCATATGTATTTGTATTTTTATGTATCTGTATAAGATTACTGGCGTGTTTGGTCATAGCAATGGACCATGCAGAGGTTTTGGTCAATAAAAAGATTGAGGGGAGGTGCAGATTTTCGTTTTCCCTGTCTCTTAAGAGAAGGCAAAATCGCTCATATGCTAATATGGGTTTGACCAAAGAAGAGGGAATCGCTGGACTTGGTCCAGCAATGGTTGCTTAACGGACCACTTGTCTTGGTTTGTAGCCGATGGACTTCTCAAGAGAATGGCGCGCAGAGGCAGGCCGTTTTAGTAGAGCCCTTGCTAAAATAGAACACCCCATGAGCGTCCTGCCTTACTCTTGACCTCGGTACCAAGCAGAGATAGCCTGTTTATTCTGCATGACAAAAAGGCTTCCCATCGCAAAAGTTTAGGGCCTAGAGGAAGGAACCTCAACCCACTCAAAAAACAATTCCATCTTCCACTACTGAGGGCAGGTTGTCGTGTGGAACCGTCACGGAATCATCTTGAGTGAGAAAGAATAGGCTGGTCCATGTTGTGAGATGTAGCAGCATAAAACTCAAGTGTGATTGATGAAGAAGAAAGTCTATCCCTGTCCATATCCCCATACAAAGTAGAAGGCCTTTCAATTATAAAAGTTATTGCCAAATTTGGTCTTACGAGGTTACATCAGGTACAAGCCGCTCAAGAGGCAAAAGAGACGAAAACATGTCTCCCAGTCATATTGAAGTAAAAAAAATAAATAATAATAAAATCAATCAATAAATAAAATTAAAGGTGAAAGGGGATAAACTGCCATGTCAAAAGAAGAACTTGGCCGACATCCGCCCCTCCCCCCCCCCGGTGCCAGGTTTTACTCTCTACAAGGAGAAACGGAAATGCGTTAGTAGCACCGAAGAAGCGCCAAGGCAGGTCCTGGGAACCATTACTTGGTAGAAGAAATGGTGTCTCCCTTGCACCATGGTCGGAAGGAAAGGCTAGAAGACACATGGCTGTGGAAGAGCCGATGAAGCACACGTTCCGCTATGGTGGTGTATCACGCAGCTAATGAAAGGAGAATGGCTCAAGCAACCATGTGTTTATGAAAACTTGGCAGTAAAGGGGGCGATGAAGCGCACACCGCAGGGTGGTGGTGAGTCACACAGTCAGCAAAAAGATGAACCATTCAACCAGCAAAGATGTTAGGAGACACTTTGCTGGTGAGGTGTGGCTGGATAGGATGCTATGAAGCACATACAAAAGTAGCAGTGAAAACTGCAACAAGCAAAAGGCAAGTCACTCAACCAGCAAAGTGGTGAGGTGACGATTGGGAAGGTAACAATAAAATACAATCTACATTATGGCGGAGATTGATGTAACCAGCAGTTGAATTACTCAACCAGCAATGTGGTGAGGAGACACTGGACTGGGGAAGAGTCGAGAAAACACATGTTACTCCGAGGCGGTGGCTTGTGTAATCAGTGAGAGGGGAATCACTCGGCCACTAATGTGAATATGAGACACTTGGATGGCAAGAAGGCGAAAAACAACGGAGGCCACACTGAGGTGATGAGACACCTGCCACACTATGCAGTGGTGAATCATGCAATCCACAACAAGTCAAATATTCAATCAGCAGAAGTGGAAAAAAAGACATTTCATTGGGAGGAGACGATGAGACATATGACACAACCTGTTGCGGTGAATCATGTAACAAGGAAGAAGTGAAACACTCAACGAGCAAGGTGGTGGGAGACACTTGGCTGGGTAGGAGGCGATAAAAAATACACTAACCAATGTGGTGGTGAATCCTACAAACAGAGAGAGGTGGAACACCACATCAAATAGGTATCGAAGAGACTTTTGGCTGGGGCTGGAGCAGGAGAACTGGACCAAAGTCTTCACCAAGAAGGAAACAGGGAGCAAAAACCTGATCAGTGGAAGCTTGCCGGAAATAAGATATGGACGGAGTATGAGCATAACTAAAAACATACACCCCAAATATCGGAAACAGGGCAGTAATATAAATGTATACAGGTACCTCTCGTTTTATGCTTGTTCGTTTTATGAGTTTGTGAATTTACGTGGGGTCCCAAATCCTCATATATATATATATATATATATATATATATATATATATATATATATATATATATATATATATATATATATATATATATATATATTATGTACGTTTCTTTTCACTTATATGCGTGTCCAGCTCCTTTTCCGTGAATACGTGGGTAAGGCAGGGATGCCTGCGTGCTCTATCACCATATAATCTTGGGCACATTTCAACGGTGCAGTGGCCAGCCCATCTGGCTACGAATCCGTGGGCCCGAGTTCGATCCCGGACGAGGACGGCGCGGACCTCACCCAGGTTTTCATCCTTCACTGGTCGATAAATGGGTACCTAGGGCAACCGAGGGAAGGTAAACTGTGGAAACCCGGATTTCATGCTGGCCCCATGTCCCGGGGTAAGGGACTATTCCACCACAGGCTCAAAGGCCAAGGAGACGGGAGATGAGCGCCCGCAGCTACGCGCTGATACAGCGTAAGCCCCCCACTTTACCTTTACTTTACATTTCAAGTGCTTCAGCTTCTCAAGAAGAATCACAGTGTGGTCACATATCGGATGCTTTCTGGACTTGACATGAAGCTTGAGTGTAGTAACCACCAGCCATATATATAATATTATACAGGAATGCCTCGATGAACCTTCAACGACAGACATATTTTCATAATTCCGTACAGGACGTTGGGAAGTAGCCTTAAAATATCTTCAAACTAGTCCTGAAATTACCAAAATTCGTGGACGTAGTTGTAGACTTAATTAAAATTCTATACTTGCGTGCCACAACTCTAACTAACCCATACCATTCTTACCTCGTTCCCATGCTTACTCATACCAGTTAGTTTCAGATCATGTCATATATATATATATATATATATATATATATATATATATATATATATATATATATATATATATATATATATTCTCTCTCACCTCTCTCTCACCCAGCTGCCTGTTAGACCCACGGGGTCTATCAGTTCAGATCTCGGATCGCGGTTCTCCATCTCTCGCGGTTCTGCGTGAGCTGATTTGCCTCTCTCATGCTTAGGTTTTCTATCTTCCTTATATCTTCATTGTAATGCATGTCTGTATATAGTAAAATGTTAGTGAAAATGTAGGTAAGACAAAGCCGGGGACATGGAAGTGCCACAGGAAAAAAAAATGAGGAGATTTCCACTGAGGATATGGAACGTTATAATGTTTGGAAATATGAAGGTTTTGATATAATGTAGTTTCACAATATGTACGTCGTCTAGAGATATAACCCAAAGTTTATGGTGCAACTGTTCACCTTTTGAAAGAGATTGTTATATACATCTCCATCAGAATGCAGTAATTAGCCGCGTCGCAGTGAGGGGCATAGATTCTTATTAGTGATAGAATTTTTAATTGTCTCCGATTTCCCGGGGCAAAGGGGGGTCTTAGCTAATCTGGAAGCCGATGTGCAGAAACAAATACGACATGAATTGCAGCATAAGTGTAGTTAAAATTAAAAACATAACTCTTAGTGTTAGTTTTGGTTTATGCATTTTATCTGGGATTGTTAAAAAATAACACATAACACTAACACCTTCTGTATATGAAGCTAATCAGTGAAATAAAAACAGAACAGCACCACTGGCTGGTGACCCTGTCTTATCTTATTGTTGTGAGACAATGAACGCTGAACACCGACCTAAAGAGGCGATTTGAGGTCTATGTAACTAGATGTCTTCACAGGATCATGGGGGTACCACCTGTATGATTTTGTGTCAAAGCGTTGATTGTTCAGTGAAGGTGATTCAAAGCCACATAACCATCACAGTTAATAAAAGCAAATTGTCACTATATAGGCACATGATACGCTATACAGAAGCCGATCCTTCTTAACAGGTTGTCTCCTAAAGTGATTATCCATCATGGAGTAGTCTAGGGGGTGCCAATAGAACACATGCTCCTGCGAGTTCAAATAACTTGTGAAGAGTTACTTGATATTGAAAGGGAGCCTGCATGGAAACTTGCGAGTTGTGACCACTAGGAGTGAGGCCGCAGGGTAAGGGAGGTGAAGCGTTCCAGTGTTTGCCAATTATCACTTCGCCTTATATATATATATATTATATCTCAGATATATATCTATATCTATATATATATCTATATCATATATATATATATATATATATTATATACTATATATATATATATATATATATATTCGTAAGACATATCCAATGAACACCGACCTAAATAAACAATTTGAAATTTTTGTTGTGCATGCTTTCACAGAATCATACGGTATAGCTGGCATGATTTTTTCAAATCACTGATTGCAACGTTAAATTTATTCAAGGTCCATAACCATCATAGTCCATAAACGCAAATTGCCGCTATATGGGTACATGACTAACCATCATGAAGGGGGCCAAAGAGACATGAAGAGAGCACAGTGCTGCAGTCCATGTCTCTTCATGGGGGTTACTTGATGCGGGAAGGGAGCTTGCAAAGACACTCGCGAGTCCTATCCGTTCATACGAGTCGTGGGCTCATACGAGGGTAAGCGGGGCTAAGAGATCATCAGTGTATGCC
>CM035180.1:4455450-4470523 GCA_020233015.1 Callinectes sapidus
TGTGGTGTGTGTGTGTGTGTGTGTGTGTGTGTGTGTGTGTGTGTGTGTGTGTGTGTGTGTGTGTGTGTGTGTGTGTGTGTGTGTTTGAACATTAATAGAGTATGTACAAAGTTAGAGAAAGTAAGTGTTGGTTGTATGTTACGTGGATATGATATTATAACATTAACTGAAGTCAAAACGCCTCATCCTGTTCATTTTCACCGTGGGAAAAATATTTACAGCAGACCAAGGTTGTTTGTGAAGATGAATTTATGTAACATTGTCCATAATGTTGATCTAAGTATTAGTGACGAAATGTGGCTGTTGTTTGGTTACATTTACGTTTCTCCCTGTGACTCCCAATACTATTTCCATGATGCCTTTCCCTCCATACAAGAAAAAATAATTTCTAATCATATGGGGAACGGTTATGTTATAATGGGCGACATGAACGCTAGATTTGGAAAAGGTGTGAGAGGTTTGACAGCTATATATGAGTTAGTCGTGGGTGGTGGGTGAATTCTATCCAATTGAGGAGTGAGCGCCCTCTATCTCCCATAGCTCCCCTAGCCCCATTTCTAATTTTTGGCGTGCCGGTGGAGCTGCAGATGTGGCGCCTACACGTTGGACCACTTCTTGGGTGAACCTTCGAAAGGTTTTGCATGTGGGCTCTTGGAATGTCCTGAGTCTCTCAGAGGATCACCGACTGCCTCATTTATCGAAAGAGTTCAGTAGGCTACGGGTGGATATGTTGGGGCTCTCTGAGACAAGGAGGCTTGGTAGTGGCGAGACCAGTAGTAAGGCTTTTACTCACTACTGGTCCGGCATGAGCAATGGTCACCATGTCAAGGGGGTAGCCATTGGTGTCTCCAGCAGACTCCAGCCGTCTGTTGTAGAGGTTACTCCGGTTGATGAGCGTATAATGCGATTTTCTCTAAAATTGCATAAAATTACCCTTTTTAGAATTTTTAATCCTTCTTCTACGACGATATATGTTTTCTCTAAGAGTGCATAAATCATCTATTTTTCAACGTTCTTAGGGGTTTTACAATATTTTAATGAGAAAACCCTCTTTTTTTAGAAAAAGGCTGAAGCAGTTTAGGCTTCATGTCTGTTGTTGCAGTGTGTGCTCCTACCGAGGTGTGTGAAACTGAAGAGAAGGAGATGTTCTACGACAAACTTGACTCTGTACTGGACCAATGTCCCCGTTGTGATGTTGTCCTGGGTAACTTTAATGCTGTCACTGGCACTGAAAGTGCTGGCTATGAAATGTGTGTTGGTCCCCATGGTTCTATTACCAGACAAAACAAGAGCTCTTTCCTTCTGAATTTTGTAAGATCCAGAAGGCTGAGAAATGCGGGTTCCTGGTGCCAGAGACCAGCCTGCACCGCTGGACTTGGTATAGCAATGCCGGAGGGGTAGCGAAGGAAATCGACCATATCCTTGTCATTATTCGTTGGAGGGTCCTCTAGAACTGCAGGATTTTTCGGAGTGCTGAGTTCTTTGCGACCGATCACAGGCTTGCTGTTGCTTCACTCAAGCTTCATGTCAAGTCCAGAAAGCCTCCAAGATGTAATCACACTGTGTTTCATCTTGAGAAACTGAAAGACTTCACATGTACACAAGAGTATGCAGTGACAGTCCCCAATCAGTTTGGAGCGGTCGACACCCTTGAGGACCCTGAAGAACTACGGGATACCTTCAAACGTGAGACTCTTGAGGCTGCCAAGGAATGCATTGTGGAGCGCCCGAGATCATGGAGTGCCTTCATCTCGGTAGAGACACTGGAAATTATTGAGAAGAGTCGCACTGCCAGACTTGCTGGGGACCATGACCAGTACAGGGCTCTGTCACGTAGGACTAGTACTCTCCTGAGAAGAGACAAGAAGAGGTATGTCAGGGGTTTCGCTGAAGATGTCGAGTGTCATTTAAATCGACCTCTGAAGAAACTCCGCTCCAAGTCTACTTCTCAGGTGAGTGATATCCGAACAGCAGATTGTTGCCTTGTATCGGACGCAGATGGGCAGATGGCTTGTTGTGCTGAGTACTTTGAGCAGCTGCTCACGGTGGATCATCCAAGCGGACAGCTCCAGACTGCAGGGTTGCAGACGCTGGATGCTGATTCACGCATTGACGAAACCTCACCCTCCATTGCCGATATCAATGAGGCTGTGGCAAAGTTGAGAGGTAGAAAGGCAGCTGGTATCCGCAACATCAGTGCGGAGCTGCTCAAAGCTGGGGTTGAAGCCATGATCCGTGGGCTGCATGCTGTCTAGACTGCTGCATGGTATTCAGTACCATTCCTCCCCACTGGAAGAAGAGGTTGGTCATCCCTATCTGGAAGGAGAAAAGGGGCCGTCAAGACTGCAACAACTACCGTGGAATAACACTGGTCAGCGTACCAGGCAAGGTGCTTGCCCATTTGCTACTGACGCGGATCTGCACTCACCTGCTGAAGCATCAGAGACCTGAACAGTCAGGGTTCACGCCCGGTATGTCAACAACTGATGGTATCCTAGCGCTTCGCCTACTGGTGGAGCACCGACTTGAGATTCGACAGGGAATGCTTACAGCCTATGTCGATCTTAAGAAGGCGTTTCACTCAGTGCATCGAAAGACACTCTGTGATTTGCGTCTCCGTGGGATTCCTGCAAGGATTATTGGTCTATTAACTGGCCTGTACTCTGGGACTGTAAGTTCTGTGAAGTGTGGAGGAGGCGTGTCCAGCTCCTTCCCTGTGAATACAGGTGTTAGGCAGGGCTGTGTGCTTGCTCCTTCACATTTCAACACATGCATGGATTGTGCACTAGGCAGAGTTGTGGAACAAAGTCATTGTGGAACATCTGTGGGTAACACTGAAATTACAGATCTTCTTTTTACTGATGATGCAGCAATCTTCTCTGAGTCACTGGAGGTTCTGGTAATGGCTCTAAAGGCACTGCACGAGGAGGTGAAGCCCTTGGAACTCAAGGTTTCTTGAGCCAAGACCAAGGTCCAGGTGTTTGGAGGTGTACTGGATGAAACAGTGTAGTCTGTCCATATGTGTAGTGAGGACATTGACATCTTGAAAAACTTCACATACCTTGGTAGTGTAATGCATAACGATGGTGGGTCGAGCCAAGAAGTCACACGGCGGATTGGCCTGGCCCACGGCGTTATTGATTTGCTCAAAACGAGTATTTGGCGTTGTTGATACCTGTGCAGCCGAACAAAGATTCGGATTTTCAAGTCGCTGGTGATTCCTGTCTTACTCTATGGTTGTGAGACATGGACACTGAAGAGGCGAATTGATGGCTTTGGTACTAGATGCCTTCGCAGGATCATGGTATACCGCTGGTATGACTTTGTGTCAAATCAGCGATTGTTCCGTGAGACCGATTCGAGGCCTATTACTAGTATAGTCCATCAGCGCCAACTGCGACTTTATGGGCGTGTGGCACAATACCCGGAAGCCGATGCTTCTTATCGGGTTGTTTCCGCAATGGACAACACGACTTGGAGGAGGCCAAAAGGACGCCCACAGAAATCTTGGCTGCGGCAAATCGATGCCTCCTGCTGGGAGTCACTCTGTATGGGAAGGGATCCTGCATGGAGATTCGCGAGGCATGACCGCCAGGGGTAACGCCGTAGGGTAGGTGAGGTAGGTTACCCCCGGCGTATGCCCACAATGATCGATGTTTGATATGAGTTAGCTTGTATGGATATCTCTTATCGAGTAGTAGTAAGACAAATGAGTGTAAAGATGGTAAGGAAAAACTTCGGCTGGGTGAGGGATAATCTTTACTCTAACGTTTCGACAAAATGTCGAAACGCTAGAGTAAAGAGTATCCTTCACCCAGCCCAAGTTTTTCCTTACCATTAATATCTCTTATCGCTTTATTAGTAATGATGTGAATCATATGATGGATAATGCAGAATTATTATTTGCAAAATGCATGGATAGTAAGCTAGTTGTGGTGAATGATCTCAAAACTCAGCAGAGACACTTCATTAGTGGTAAGACTTTTCTGAAGCGTGACACATGAGTGTAAGAGTTAGATACCAGTATTGTCTCCCTATCTGGTAAATAATAGTTTCGACTTTGTTGTAATTAAGAGAACAGATCTTCCTTTCGACCACACCCTCATCAGTATTTTTTTTGGATAATCAAGGAATACACTATGATAATTACGGGGAAAACAGTGTAATGAATATTATTTCAAAAACTGTATTAAATGGTTTTGGTTAACAGGTTAAATCTTTGGTTACGCCTATTTGGTGAGCATCCAGGAGCGCAAAGTAAACGCGGCTATATATAACATACTGTTGCTTTACGCCTGCACACGAATGCTACTCGCAGGGAGAGGCATAAGGTATTTGTAGTCTTCGTTGATTTCAGTAAAGCTTACGATATGGTCTCTCGTGACAAATTGTTTGTACTTTTAAAGCATGATGGGTGTGGCATGCTAATATTGGCTGTCTTGGTAGCTATAAATAGTGTCACTGAGTCGGTGATTGGCAGTAGTGTTATGACTACTATGTTCTGTTTAAATTAAGGTTCACATACTTTTTTTTTTTCATTCATTGTATTTATGAGTGAACTTATAAGGCAGCTCATGCGTAGTTGCAAGTCTAACGGGTTCCAGGACTGGCTTTTAATGGATGACACTGTGTCCCTATGCATGACCGGAGAAGGCATGACAAGCAAAGTTTCGATTATAAAATTCTTCTGCACTAATAAGACCGACACAAGTGACGGTCTTCTGGCCACAGCCCTTTCCCTCTCTCTTGTAAGAGCTAGTAATCCACAAACGTATCCTGGACGGATACGCCGTGTTTAGTCCGTTAAGGGACTAGCTAGTCCGAGAGGTTTTTCCGTTATGTCCCATACCCATAAGGACTTATGGGCGATATTGCCTTCTCTTAAGGGAACGGAAACGACAGTTACATCTGCCACTCTCTCTCTGTTTATTTGCCAAACAAACTCGTAGGTCACTGTGCGCTGCGATACACCCAACAATTTACATTAACAAAATATATATATATACATATATACATAGAGTGCGTGTATGTTTTCTGTGTGTGTGAAAGATGTGTATGTAAAAGAGACACAGCCGATGTATGTGTTTGTTTGTGAAAAGGTGTAGAGTAGAAATAATTGGTGTGTAGAGAAAATAAATGTGTTAAGAGAGGTACCCTTGAAATATGAGAGAACGGTGAGAAGAGAATGGTGGAAGTTGAGGGCACACAAACTAGATTAAGATGCACACTACATTAATTACGGCATATTTATCAATTTTGTTATTGGTAGTTTACAAAAGGAGCAAAACCGTTGCGGGTGGAGGAATTAGTTATCAGCTCCTGCACTTGAAATCTTTACCTAGGATCGCTCTTCACGTGTGACGGGTCTACTTCGTTCGGTTTGAAATTACATGTTAAAAAACAAATGATGTCATGTATTCAAATTTATTTTTTAAGAAAAAAAATTGTCTATTTTTTTGTCAAAAGAAGGGTATTTGAAACGGTGTCACCATTATCGCATGGCTGCGAGTCATGGGTGGTAGCGGACCAGGGCTCCTATCCACGAGCCGATGGCGTCGTCCATAACAAACAAAGATTGCCGCCGTTGGTCCTAACTTGTCTGCCGTCGGCCCTAACTTGCCTTCCGTCGGTCATAGTGTCTTGCTAAGAGTGGGTCTGCCGTATTTTAGCAGCGTTTGGGACGATGGAGCTGAATGTTAACAATCAGCATGGCTGCGATATAAGAGCATCTACCATACCTACCAAGAAGAAATCACCGTAGAAGGGATATTTTAAAAGAGCTTAATGATATTGAGCTCATCAAGGGGTACATATTTGACCGGGAAGGTATCTTATATGTTACCAATCTTGTGAGGAAAGCGCTGTGCAGTGAGGCCAGTCGGTCAAACCCGTTCACCCCAAAGATGAAGGTTACAATAACCATGCGTTATCTCGCCACTGGGAAAATGCATCAGTGTAGTAGTGATAACCTTGGCACCTTCCAGTCCAGTATCACCAGCAGCATAGATGCCCTTGCAGATCCCAATGCCCTCAAGAGATTCATATACTTTCCCGTCACTGCAGACACAGCTGACAAAAATAAATTAGACTTCTTGGCCATTGCCAATTTCCCTTACGTCGTAGGTGCCATTCATGGAACACACATTAGAATTTTGGCACCGAAAGAACAGGAGGAAATGTGTGTCGAAGTATATGTGCCAGTAGGAAGTCACTTAATTAGAGACAATGGGTATTCCTCCAAGACTTGGCTTCTCACACTTTATCAGCTTCCACTGCCTGTAGCTCAATCACGATATAATAGGTAAAATACATTACTATTATCATTTTTATTATTATTATTATTTTATTATTATTATTATTATTATTATTATTATTATTATTATTATTATTATTATTATTATCATTATTACAGTTATCATTATTATTAAGTTTCAAAAACTTTTTTTTGGGGGAGGGGGCTTTTCAATGTGACATTCTGTTTGGTTAGGTTAAGCAGTTTGGTTATATTTGATTTAGTTTGGGTTGGTTAGGTTAGTACTTGGTTCAGTACGATAAGTACCTATCTCATGATTTGATGTGTACATGGAGTTTTAACTTTTGGTTTGGTTAGGTTGGGTTACATTGAGTTTATGCGCATACATTTTCATTAGTTAAGTTTAGCTTACTAATGAATTATACATTTTTAATCTGTCTCATCGGGTATAGCCTTTTCTACAGTTTATTTTCTTTTGAGTTTTTTCAATGTGACATTTTGTTTGGTTAGGTTAAGTACATAGTTGGGTTAGGTTTGATTTAGTTTGGGTTGGTTAGGTTAGTATTTCGTTCAGTAAGATAAGTGTCTATTTTATTATTTCATATACGCATGAATTTAAGTTAACTTTGTTTTGGTTAGGTGAGTATTTGGTTTAGTAAGAAAATATCTTATGAAATTACGTGCACTATATTTTATGCTGAAACATTGATAAACACTATCACACTCAGTAAAAAAGAAGAAGAAAAAAAAACAGTATGGTTGATAGCTGAACTTAGTTATAAAATTGTTGTTAGCTATGTAACAATGATTTTTAGAAATACATTATATTGAATAGTTTTTAGTAATTATGAAGTATAGACCAAACAACAACCAGATGACCACTAGCACAAGAGAGTTAATCCATTATTGAATTATTATTTTCTAGAGCCCACAACAGGCACGCAGTGTTATTGAATGGGGGCAACTCAAGTGGCGATTCCACGTTCTGCATGGCAAGGTACGAATGAGCCCATCTCGCAAGGTTTGCAAGATCATTCTAGCATGTGGTATGCTTCACAATATTTGAAAAGAGCAGATTATTCCTCTTCTGGGTGCAGTGCTGAGTGAGTGTGAGGGCTTTGAAGTAGGCGACGCAACAGGCAGGGTCATATGGCGCCGCTATCAAACGTGTAAAATCCTATAAAGCCGGTAAAATCAATTAAACCAAATCAAATAAAAATAAAATAAAATAGGAACATTAAAAACAAAAAAAGGAAAAATAAGCAAAGATAATAAAAACTCAATGAAAAAAGAGTAACACGTCATAACCTGGGGAAGGAAAAGCAGGCCCAAGCACCTTACATAGACTATAACCCATCTGTACCTTGATATTTGAGGGGAATGTCGTCAAATTTAGTAATTTGTAAAATCTGCAAATCTGTAAAAATCATTGTAGCTACATGATTTTTTTTTTATTGAAAACGTGTACTATAATGATATGTCATCTTGCGGAGTTACAGCCTGGTATCTGCAATAGAAAAAAAGAAAAAAAAAATGTAAAATATATGGTCCTACAAATTGCAATATTACGCAAAAACTATAAAAACTTAGAACACTTTTTGTCATGTTATTAATAGAAGAATTGTTACACACATGTAACAGATTACTTTTTGAAGCAATTTTCTTTTAAGAGTTTATTGGGCTAAAGAAATGTATAAAAAAAATTAGTAAAAAAGTAAATCTTACTAATTTACGGTGTTAATTTATCCAAAAAAAACGGTCAATTTATTTAAGAACAAAATGAAAAAAAAAGAAAAAAAAAATCATAAAAATCCATCATTAAACAAAAAAGTTATATAGACCATATAGAGAGTTATATAGAGCATACATAACTCTGTTTTGAGAAAACGAGGTCTGAAGTTGGGTGACGTTCTGTACCGCGCCCCATCAGTGGCTGCGTAGGCGAGGTCCCTCTGTAGTTTCTTATTCCGCACCTTGTTCTTGATGGGTTTCTTCATGTTGGTATTTGTTCTCTCAAGGTATTTCATTGCTCTTTCTGTTACAGGTATCTCAAGGTCTCTGTACATGTTACTTTCAACATAACCAGTGTTAAAGTGATGGTGGTGGTGGTGATGATGGTGGTGGCTGTGGATGTGAACTTGAACATGGTTCAGTTTGAAGGGAGGAAATCATCTGTTTCTTATCATGCAAGGCTTTTCTTGCCTTTTCAAGATATATGTGATGCATGACATTCTTCTTTTTAATTTTTCCCATTGTGACAAAGAGATGGCAACATTCGTCAGCTGTCAAGCGGTCAGCTGATGAGGCAGTGTGACAAGCCCCCTCTTCCTACGACTGGCTGTGAGTCACTGATTCTTTACTGGGCTGTACCACGCGGCTGCTAGTGAGGCTAGAGAATTGTCAAGTGAAAAATATTGATTTTACTTAAAGAAAAAAAAATTCCCAAAATAAGTAAGCATTGAGTGTTGTACATCCATAAAATTATTTTTCAGTGATTTTGTCATAGGTGTATATAATAGGCAATAAAATGCACTTAGAATTCACTTAGAGTCATGAAATTTGCACACAATGTTGCCAGAGGGTGGGTGATCACTTTCCAGTAAGAAACTCCAAAACACCAAAATACAAAATTTCGCGATTTTTTAGACGACATCCCCCAGAGTTCTCCCAAACTCGGGCTCTCGACCAGCAAGTGCCGTACAGTAAGAGGAACTAGACAGTCATCGCAGTACGGTTAATAATCTCCCGACGTCAGGTAGCTGTGGGTGTGGCGAGTGTGTCCTATCTGCAGACGAGCTAAAAATGTCTGGGAGCAACGATCTTGAACATTAGTATGATTCCAAGGATGAGAGACTGTTCTATTCCTTTTTCCTGCCAATGTTCCTTTTATGGAACACTTGCTTCTGAAGCTTCAAAGAATACTTCTTAAGTAATAACAATCTTATTTTCCACATGTACACATAGTTGAAGACCCAACCAGTTTATGTTGAAAAAAATACTTATCTTATGTTAGTTACTTAGTGCATGTGCAAAGTTTGTGAAAAAAATTATGTTTCAACGTCACGTCATGAACAAGCGAAGCAGTTGCTTGAGCTATGTTGTACGCATGATTGATTTCCATTTTTTGTTACCGGAGTAGTCTTAGCAGTGTGCTGTTGCATAATAATTTCATCATTCTTTCATTTATCCACCATATGACTAAAAAAAGCAATGTTCAATTTATAAAACAATGGAGGTTTTCTGCAAGTGTTTACTTGCAGAAAACCTCACGTGGTTCGTGGTTATTTTTCATTGCATTCGAGATAATGAACACTATTTTCGTTCAGGAGGTGATGAGTAGTCCCATGATTCGTTGTCCCTTCAATAGCTGTTTGCTTGACTTTCACTCAGCATTGGTTTCTACTAACGAAGGTAAGTACTCTTTGATGATATATATATATATATATATATATATATATATATATATATATATATATATATATATATATATATATATATATATATCTGTGCCATAACATGAAGTTTATTTTCCACTTGCTATTATAATTACTTTTTGTTACTATGCACAGCACTGTGAATTTATATAGTTATTTTATTCTACCATGCAGATTAAGGAGGCTGCATCCTTTTATGGGTCAAGAAAAACTACGAGTGACAACACTAAGAGAAGCTTATGAAGCAGTGCAGAATGCAGCACAGGCTGTCGATGTTGTTGTACTGCCTCCTGCTTCAGGAGACACCGGGAGTCAAGAGAGTGATACTGAAGAGGCTGATGATGATCCAGAGAAGAGCTATGAACCTGCAGGAGAGCTTGAAATAGAGGAAGAAATTCAGAGTGATGAAAATTACGACACTCAACTACCTACAAAGAAGAAATACAAGGAAACACCAAGATGGAGGAAGCAGATGAGTTTTGATAATCCTCTACCTTCTGATGACAAAGATATTACTGAGAAGGTTATGGAACTGGAAGGAAAATCAGTGTATGAGATTTGGGAGACAATATTTACCCCAGATATAGTAAAACATATCGCTCTCCAAACAAACTTGTATGCTAAGCGTGACAACAACCCAAACTTTTATGTTTCAGAAAAACAAATTTTGATTTTTTTTAAGCATTCTGCTGCTTTCAGGATACCACACCTTGCCAGAGGAACACCATTATTGGTCAACCCAACCAGACTTGGAAGTGCCAATTGTATACAATACCATGAGCAAAAACAAATACCTTGAAATCAAAAGATACATACACTTTGCTGACAACCAGAATCTCTGTGAAGGAAACAAAATGAGCAAAATTCCACTACTGTATGATATGCTAAATGATAATCTTACTAAGTTTGGCATTTTCCATGAGATGCTAAGCATTGATGAGTAAATGGTACCCTACTTTGGACGCCATAGTGCTAAAATGTTTATTAAAGGAAAGCCCATTCGATTAGGGTATAAGATCTGGTGCATGTGTGGTAACGATGGCCATCCATATCACATGAAAATTTATCAAGGTAAGGAACCAAATCCCCAGAAGCAATTACTTGGGACACGCATAATTATGCAGATGGTCGATATAATGACTGCCAATTCAGATGATCTGTGCCATCAGCTTTATTTTGATCATTTCTTTACCAATTATGACCTAATGGTCAAGCTGGCTGAAAGAAAAGGTGCGAGCGACCGGGACAGTACGATAAAACAGGACAGCTGGAGCAGCAAAAATCATCTTTAGTACCAAAGAAATGCAGAAGGAAAGAAGTACATTTGACTATTGTAGTGATGGAAAAGTATACATTGCTAAGTGGAATGACAACTCAGTTTTTGCTGTTGCTAGTAATTGGGAAACACACAACCCCTTGCATAAGGTAAAACGACGTGTGAAAGGAGGCGAAAAGGAGGTCACACAACCACATCTTGTCAACTCCTACAACAAAGGAATGGGTGGCGTAGACCTTATGGATCGACTGTCTGAATCCTACCGTCCCCTGATTGGTGGAAAGAAATGGTATTGGCAACTATTCCTCAACATGATCAACGTTGCCATGATTGCAGCATGGAGGATTCACTGTAAAATACATCCGGAAAAACTGTCTCACTTGGAGTTCCGGCGGCATGTGACGCTATGCTTACTCAAAGGTGATGCAGTACTTATAAGGGCACCTGGAGGTGCTGCATCCCTTCCTGAAGATGTTAGGTATGATGGGATGAACCACTACAACACAAGGTCGATGCAAATTTTGTCAGAAAAATACTAAAAATATGTGTAAAAAGTCTTCGTCTTCATGCTGAACGAGGCAAGGAATGCTTTGAAATGTACCATTGCAAACAAACAAAATAATGATAGGGATTCCATAAATTATCATCTGCACTTCATATTCAATGAAACAATCACTTGCATATGAATGGGATAAAATTTGTTTGGTTTACACTTTTAGTCTGGGGTTCCTCCAATGTTCCTTAAGTGGAACATTATGTAATTTCAATTCATGAATTAAAAATGATATCATATGTCTGTTGTGGGTTTCTTATGATCCCATATATCACATATGTAATGATGAACAATATATTACCAAGTAATCTATGTTTGGTAGGATAAATGATGAAGGATAGAGGTAGCACCACAAAAGTTCCACCTCTCTTGCGAAATAGCTATAATGGCCTCGCAAATTGTCGGGAGTATATCCATACACGGGACAGGACTAGGAAGAGATACGAATAGCCGCTTCCCGAGCAAGTCTATCAGCTCGTTCATTGCCAGGCACGCCAACATGCAGAGAGGACCAGGGGGTTAGCAGAAGGAGTATAAGATCAAAAGTAGGGAGAGCACTACGAGAATCACTAAAAATCGTAAAATAATTAACTCTAGAAGTAAAAATCATTTGTAAAGCCAGAATTATTGCAGACAATTCAGCAGTAAAAAGAGAAGCCACCACCGGGAGACTACCCGGCAGAACTCAACCTCGAAACCCAAAAGGTTTCGGGAAACTAGTACGACTAGTAAAAGAGGGCGAACAAGAATCCAGAATGACCAATTTACAAGAAACAGACTGGGGAAGACGTTGTATCCGGAACTAACAACGCAACGGGACGAATGACGATGCAAATTAAGAGGCAAGAAGCTTGCATCTACAAGGAGGCTAGGAATTGGAGAAGATCGGAAAGCACCGGTAGCCAGGCGATCTCCGGCACGGAGCCCAGAATACACAAGGGAGCCTCTATAGCAGAGGAGTAAATCTCACAGCCATATTTCAAGCTGGGAAGGACAAGTGTCCTGTGATGGAGGAGAAGTGTGCCCCTGTCGGCACCCCAAGAAGTATGAGCCAGAATCCAAATAAGCGATAAGGCCGTCTTCACGAAACGATGATGAGCCATCCAGGTAAGACGACTGTCAAAGTCTAGACCAAGATAACAAGTCGTCTCAACATAGGAGATGCGCCTATTTAAGAGATAGAGATCTGGGTCAGGATGAACACCGTGAATGGCTACAGTTCAGCAGCCCAACGAGACATCCTATTCAGTGCTAGTTGCAGCTTTCGTTCTACCAACGACATACGATTAGCTGAAAAAGAAATAGAAAGATCGTTAACATAGAGGGAGCTATAGACACTATCAAGGAGCACATCAATGACACAAATAATAGCCACAACAATCAAGGTAACACTGACAATACTATCCTGTGGTAGACCATGCTCAAGAGGGAAATCCTTAGAAAGAATATCACCTACCCGGACTCGTGTAAGACGATCAGATAAAAACTGCTGAATAAAAAAGTGGGTGGTGGTCACGAAGATCAGACTCATATGAACTAAGTAAAATGCTCTGACGCCAAGCTGTGTCTTATGCTTTCTCCAAATCGAAAAACACAGTGATTTTGTGGTGATTATTGGCATACGCTCTGCAAATGGAGGATTCTAATGACAGAAGAGCATCAGTGTTAAACCGCGCCTTTCTAAAGCCATACTACACCGGTGTCAAGAAATTGCCCATTTCCAGGTACCACACAAGATGCTCATCGACCATCTTCTCTAATATCTTACAAATACAAAAGGTCAAAGAGATCGGCCGATAATTAGTAAGTTCAATATGATCCTTCCCAGGCTTTGGAATGGAGAGTACAACCGCCACACCCCACGAAGAAGGAAAATCACCGGTACGCCAAATAAAATTATTTAAATTGAGTAAAAACGTAAAAGCAGTATAAGACATGTTCCGTAAGTAGGCATAGGGGATATCATCTGGCCCCGGCGACGAATCGTGACACCGATATAAAGCAATCTTTAACTCTGATGCTGAAAACGGAACATTGTAAGACTCGCTAACAGGGGAAGTAAAATCAACTCCAACATCCTCCAAATTTTGCCTATATCTAGTCCAAGGTGCACCAGGATCTTTTCGAGAGATATTTACAAAATGAGAGGCAAATACATTGGCAACTGTCTCAGGTTCTGCCACTTTGTAACCGGCGTTCAATAGGACAGGAGAAGGAGGAGGAGAAAACTTACCGGAAATCTTGCGGACTTTGTTAAAAATCTCGGCTAGAGGAGTCTTAGCTGTGATGGAGAAGAGATGAGACATCCATGAACTGCGTTGAGTTTCCTTGAGGATGCGGCAAGCTCGAGCACGGGCTTGCTGAAAAGCCTCCAAATGCTGAGGATCACAATGATTGCGGTAAAGCCTATTAAAGGCAGATCGTTTCATCCTCACAGCGTTCGAACAAACTTCATTCCACTAAGGGACGGGACGTTTGGGAAATTGGCCCGATGTCCTGGAAAAAGATTGGAAGCCTACAGATCGCAAAAAGTCAGCGAAGTAAGTTGCTGCCTCATCACAGGTGGTTAAATCAGTTAATGGGCGAGACGAGGTAAGCTCTGTGTAACACTACCAATATGCCTTGTTCAAACGCCAAAGAGGAAGGCGTGACCGTGGCTCAAAATTCACGGATTCAATTAAAATAGGAAAGTGATCACTACCGTGCAGATCCAGGAGAACCCGCCAACTAAAATCAAGGAAAGAATTAGGAGAACAGAGTGGAAGATCAATAGAAGTAAAACTACCCGTATGGCTATGGAAGTTCGTCACATCACCTGAATTTAAGAGCTCCAATCCTTTGTCTTCCATTAAAGAGGCAAGGAAAACCCCACGAAAATTGGTGGCACCATCATCCCACAAAGGATGGCGACCATTAAATGAGAAAAAGAGGCCAAAGATCATGAACCAGGGCTTCAAGATGAGGCCTGATAATAGGAACACCAGGATGAAGATACAGGCTACATGAGGTATAGAACCTGCCTAAAAGAATCTTAAGAGCAACTGCCTGCAGCGGGGACTGAAGTTGCACCGGGATAGAATGGACATCAGAACGAATTAAGAAAGCTGTTCAACCATGGTGGCCCTATCCAGGAATGGAGATATAAAAAAAAAACTACGATATCCAGGAGGACTAGAAGGAACGCTATCTCCAAGCATTGTCTCCTGTAGACAAATACATGCACAAGAAAACCGGGAAATTAATAATCTGGCTTTGGTACAAGATGCCCTCGCACGATCATGGTATACTGCTGATATGACTTTGTGTCAAATCAGCGATTGTTCCGTGTGACCGATTCGAGGCCTATTGCTAGCATAGTCTATCAGCGTCAACTGTGGTTTTATGGGCATGTGTCGCAATACCCGGAAGCCGATGCTGCTTATCGGGTTGTTTCTTCTCATGTTTTCCCTACTCCCCTGTGCTCTCTCTCTCTCTCTCTCTCTCTCTCTCTCTCTCTCTCTCTCTCTCTCTCTCTCTCTCTCTCTCTCTCTCTCGTCTCTCTCTCTCTCTCTCTCGTC
>CM035180.1:4478619-4499905 GCA_020233015.1 Callinectes sapidus
CCCTTCCCGGCTACATTCCCTACGTCCACATGGTAAGGAATGGTCTCCTGGCTTACTTTCACAGTTCCCTGATGCACCGTCTTCTCGGCACTTCTACTGGCCCTGACGTGACGTTTCAACTCTTTGAGTTCGAGGTTGGTGGTGGACTCCTTCAGCTCTGTAATGTTTACTCTGCTCCTCCTCGCCTTCAACTTGATGATCTTCCTCCTCCTACCTGTGCGGGGCACGGTGTATGCTGGGGACTTTAATGATCGGCATCCTGAGTTGGGTGATCGTCCTGGCGCCTCTAATCGTCCTGGTGTTCTCCTTTCGTTCGTCCGCAGGCATCATCTGACCCGCTGGGACACTGGTGGCGCCACTCACTCCCGGGGTGGTACCCTGGACCACGTCCTCACCTCCGGCTTGGTGTCGTCCCGCGTCTGGTGCTCCTCGGTTCCAGCTCCGTTTCTGATCATGTCGCCCTTCTCTTTCACTATTCCCTTCCTGCTGTATCTCCGTCTCCTGCTTCACGTCTTCGGATTGGTGTGCCTGCTAAATACTGCCCGACCTACATCTCATACATGACTCGCTTCTTGCCTACCTTTGCTTGTTCTTCTCCGAATCAGTTGTACTCCAGCCTTGTCTCTGCCACCCATGACATTTACAGGTTTTTCGTGTTGAGGCCCCACCTTCAGCGTCTTCCTGCTGCTCTCTCGTGGTCTCTGGACGCCCGTTTGCAAGATACGAGGGATGAAGCGGAGCGTGTCGGCCTCCTGTTCCTGGCTGATCCATCTCCTGAATTGCTCCATCACTACCAGCGGTCGAGAGATAATTTGACGGCGCTCCTGGAATGTGTAAGTACTGATTCCTGGAAGCAATTCACAGACAGCATCAATCACCAGACTAGTGTAGCTTCCATGTGGCACCTAATTCGTCGGGTGGTCAAGAGGAACCCCGCCACTGCCCGTCACCATGCCCACGCTGTATTCGCCCAGCATCTTGTTGAGGAGTGGTCGTCGCAGTCCGATCCAGCTAGTCTTCCTGCTCCTGTTCAAGATGCTCTCTCTCTTCTGGCGCTCTTCTTCGCCGTCTCCATCTAGTTGGTGCTTTGCTGCAGCAGGATGACGAGGACTCTGTGTCAATCACGGAGGATGAACTACGACGTGCTCTTTTCCGAGGTAAGGCCTCGTCCCTTGGTGATGATGGTATTACCTATTCTGTGTTGCGGTTACTGCACCGGGTTCCTGGCAGCCCACTTCTTCGCCTTTACAATATGTGCCTTCGTGTTGGTTGTGAGCCTACTGACTGGACTACAAGTACTATCATTCCTATTCCTAAGCCCGGTACAGCTAAGTTTCGGCCCATCTCCCTTACCTCGTGCTTCTGTAAGGTGTTGGAACGGATACTGTTCACCCGCCTGATGTACCGTCTGCAGGACCGCCTCTCTCCACGTCTCTTCGGCTTTCTTCCCCAACGTAGCACGCACCACTGCCTTGTTGACCTCTGTTCTAGTTTCTCCCGGGACAGTGTTGTGGCTTTTCTCGACCTAAGGAGTGCCTTTGATGTTGCTAATCGGGATGTTATTTTAGATCAGCTTGTTGCTTTTGGGATACGAGGTAATTTGTTACAGTGGATTCGGGGGTATCTTAGTAACCGGTCTTCCCGTGTCTTTTTCAGGGGTGCTTACAGTTCTTCCCGCAGTTTTCTCCTTGGTACGCCTCAAGGGGGGGTCCTCAGTCCTTTTCTATTTAACGTGTTGATGCACCGTCTCCTCACGGCCCTGCCTGTTGTTCCTGGGGTTACGATTACCTGCTATGCTGATGATTTGTGTGTGCACTCAACCTCTCCGGGTTCTCTCCAGCTCTTTCTCGCATCTTTTTCTCAAGCTTCTGCTACCTGTGGGCTTATTGTCTCTCCAGTGAAGCGTAGGGTTTTCTCCTGCCGCCCTCCTGCTACATTGCCGGACTTCACCGTTGGTGGCAGCATCATCCCCCTGTGCTCCCAGTACTGTTATCTTGGTGCCCCGGTGAGAATCTCGGCAGCTCTACCCGCCCGACGTCAGCCACATCCCGTCGTCCGTGACCTGTTGGATCGTCTTCAGCGTCGGCTTCGTCCTCTTCGGTGGCTCGCCGACAACTCTTCTGGTATCTCCATCCCTGTGGCCAGGACTGTCTATATCACTTTCATTCGCTCTTTTGTTGATTACCTCTCCCCTGCCTTGATTCACCTTCCTCGCTCTGCTTTAGAACCCCTGAAAGTTTTTCAGAATAGAGCGATGAGGGTCATTCTTGGTTGCCCTGTGTCTATCAGGATTGTTATTTTGCAACGTGAGTTACAGCTCCCGTCACTGGTTGAGAGAATATATTCTAATGTGTCTTGTTTTGCAGTCGAATGTCTCCACTTTCCTCACCTCTCGCCGCTCTTCACAGCGTTGGTCAGGGCTTCTCTCGGACCCGTTCCCCCAGTTCCTCCTCTCCTGCCCCCTGGTTGCCGGCTTATTAGGTATGTTTCTTCTATGTTTCGCGGTCTCAATCTGCAGGTTCTTGTTGCTGATGTGCCCCCCGGCCCGCCCCCTTGGATGCTGCCGTCGCCTGTGGTCAGCTTCACTCCCACCGCGAAGTCTGATCCGCCTCCTCTGCAGCTGCAACTGGCTTTGGAACACGTGGCGCGGGTTACGTCGTCCCTCACAGCTCCGCATCGCCTCTACACCGACGGCTCGCTGCAGTCAGATGGTGCGGCTGGTGGTGCGGTCTTCTCGCCTGATTTGCCGCCGCCTCCTGGGGGTTGGGTGGGCCGTCGGCTCCGTGATCACTCTAGTTCCACGTTGTGTGAGATGTCTACCATTCTCAATGCTGTTAGTCTTGTTTGTCAGAGGGGGGTTAATGCTGTTACTGTGTGTGACTCTAAGCCTGCTTTGCTGTCCCTTTCTGCAATTCATCCCACTCACCTTTTGATTGTTCAATAAGTTCTCTCCTTCCTGTCCTTAATGAGTGATCGTGGTTTGTGTGTGAAATTTATTTGGGTTCCTTCCCATGTAGGTTTACGCCACAATGCCACGGTTGATCGCCTAGCGAAAGAAGCCTTCCACGTCGTGATGATGGGCGTCCATCCCCTCTCCTTCCCGTGCTACCTCTCCAAGGTCCGCTCAACTGCCTTCCTGCCTGAACACCGCCGTCGTGATGTCGAGAGGCCCTTCAGTGTTACCATCTCCCACTACGAGTCCGTCTGCCGCCGCAAGTTCACGTACCGTCGCCGTGGCTTCATGGTTCGTCGCCACAACGTCGTTTCTGCTCGTCTGCGGCTGGGTTACCGTACGCCGTGGCAGGTTGCCGGGGTGGAGGGCGACCCTTCCTTCGCCGAGTGTCGCCTGTGCCAAGCTCCTCTCGCCAACACCATCGAACACTACTGTCTGGCGTGCCCGACTGTCCGTCACCTCCTGCCCCAGGGTTTGCCGCTCGATGCTGTCTGCCGTCATCTTCTTGCTGACAATGCACTGGACGATATTTTAGTGTGTTATCCCCGCTTTGGTGGGTTTTCGTGATTCCTTGTGCCCTGCGTGGCATCATGTGTGTGTGTGTGTGTGTGTGTGTGTGTGTGTGTGTGTGTGTGTGTGTGTGTGTGTGTGTGTGTGTGTGCCTCCCATGTCTTGTTATTCATTGCTGGTTTCTTTTATTGTGTTGTCTGACGCTTTGCGCAATAAATTTATCAAATCAAATCAAATTTCTCTCTCTCTCTCTCTCTCTCTCTCTCTCTCTCTCTCTCTCTCTCTCTCTCTCTCTCTCTCTCTCTCTCTCTCTCTCTTTTCTTTTTATTTATTTATTTATTTATTTTTATTTTTTATTTTTTATTTAAACATTGATATGACATAGTGAGATACACACATAGGTATGACATATTGAATTATACATGGAAGGGAGATTGATTGTCTTTAGCTAAAGAAGACCTCTGTCGTGAGGCTTCTATTCAAAAGCTACACCCATGTCTTGACATTACCTCTATCAGGCATTTTGTCTACAGTGTCGCTATCAAGCATGGTATAGTCACACTTCCCTCTCTCTCTTTCTCTTTCTCTTTCTCTTTCTCTCTCTCTCTCTCTCTCTCTCTCTCTCTCTCTCTCTCTCTCTCTCTCTCTCTCTCTCTCTCTCTCTCTCTCTCTCTCTCTCTCTCTCTCTCTCTCTCTCTCTCTCTCTCTCTCTCTCTCTCTCTCTCTCTCTCTCTCTCTCTCTCTCTCTCTCTCTCCTCTCAAGTGTTAACTAGTACTCCCAATTATTCATTCCCTGTCTGCCTTTGTATTTCCCACTGGCAATTGGTAGTCTTTTCTGATTTCCCCCTTTTTTTTTTCTGCCCCGGGACCGGATGCTCCCTCTTCCACAAAAAAAATGTCTAGTACTATTCACTAGTTCTAGTACTATTCACTCTTAAGTTTCGTATTTTAGAATATCCGGATCTGTTCTTAAGGCCGTGATCTCTATTATACATTACTTGTCAGTAAAAGTACTCGTCATTGTTTACTTAATAATGGTTCGTTTAGCTTTTCAAGAGTTCCTGTAACTGCCACTTTGCCAAATCTTCACTTAAATAATTCACCTTGTTAAACATAAAGCTTTTTATTTTTCGTTTAAATTTTATTATATTTTTCTTTTTCAATATTGGCCGGCTGTGGTTGTGGAAACACCTAGCTCCTCACCTCACCTCTCCTCACCTCACACTACTCGCTTCCTTCACAAATTACGAAGTACTTCAACATTTTGAGATATCGCCTTTTAGTTTTTTTTTTTTTTTTCATTTTTCCCTTGTTCTGCTATTTGTATTCATTTGATCAGCATAAAATTTTCACGTATTATTGTGTATACTGGAGAACTAAGACATATATCTACATTTCCATGGAATTAGTTTTTATTTATTTTTTGTTTTCGAAGGTTTTTTTTCGAGTTGTTTTTTTTTTTACTACCCCCTTATTTCGTTTTCTAATAAGAATAAAAAAAAACTAATTGCAAGCGAAACTTCTTTGTTCTATTTTAAAATGATACGAAACATAAGGTGATAAGAGGTTTCTTAAATCATTTGAAGGTGATAAGAGTTTTCTTAAATTATTTGAAGTGCAAAAAATATTTCGAGATATCGCCTCAGTTTTTTTTTTTTTTTTTTCATTTTTCCCTTGTATTCATTTGATCGAAATGAAATTTTCACATATTACTGTGTATACAAGGTTAACTTACTGGAGAAGTTTAAGACATCAGCTGGTCCCCCTTTCTAAGAAAGTGAGGGTATGAGAGGGTACGACCAAATGTCACGGACCAAATGTCACGGACAAGGTCTTGCATACCTTTCTTGTACATTTTATTGTCGTGAATAATTTGTTGCAGCGACAGAGTGAAGTATGTAACTGCCACTTTCGCTGCTTTCAGGGGCTACATAATACTCCACATCTTTCTTCTGCATAATATTTACTCGTCGCTGCAGTGACATCTCGTATGATAGCAGCGGTAAATCTTGTTTTTTAGAAGATAGAGAAGCAAACTAGGAAAGACTGCTTGACATGCAGGATAAGGAGAGAAACGCAAGTCGAGACAGCTGTTCTAGCGGTGGTGGTGGTGGTTGTGAAGGGGAGGGGAGGATGGTAATGACAGTCCAGCGATAAGACTGCCGGCCGCACTGGGTGACTCGCTCTGCTGCTATTGTTGTTGTTGTTCTTGTTGCTGCTGCTGCTGCTGCTGCTGCTGCTGCTGCTGCTGTTGTTGTTGTTAATGTTGTTATCATTATTACCCTCATTACTATCACACACACACACACACACACACACATGTATGTTGCTTATGGGTAACGAATCACTGAGATAGCTATATATACCCAACTTCTTTTGTTGTCTACTGAGATTATCTTGCCCACCAACCTTATAGTTTAGCAGACAATATTGAATTTTGTCAAAAAAAAAAGGATATGGAATGAAGATAAACAGATACATGCAAACAGAGAGAGAGAGAGAGAGAGAGAGAGAGAGAGAGAGAGAGAGAGAGAGAGAGAGAGAGAGAGAGAGAGAGACTCAAAGATCTGTTATTTGTATATCACAGTATGTAATAAGTGATGTTCAAAGAAAAGTTTAATACGATGTAGGATTTGATTTGTATTCGTAGATAATGTTGCTTCGTAAGGTTAATTCTAACAACGGGAAATATCTCATACAGTATTGATTTCGTTGTAATAATGAACATTCGCATTGGAGGCGCTTCACCCACCTACGTACCGTAGTGGGACTTCGACCTACTTGCTTCGCTATGACACTCACAGACAATCCGTACATCCACAACATCAAAATCCAAGCTCTTTCATTTCGACACGTCTTTCTACATGGGTGCCGTTGATTCATTTTCAGTATCTGGGGAAAAAAATGTCATAAATGTTTTGTATGAATTATTGCATTATTTTGTTAGTACAGGAGGACAATCGCAGGACCATGGAACAAGTTAAGAAAATAAGAACTTGAAGTGAATGTTACAAGACAGAAGTTTGGCTAATCGTTGGAAAAAAATGAAAATGGTAAACATCAGGGACCTTATTGTACTTATTATTGTCATATCCCACATAATTCCTGACCATCATTCCTCTGCTTCATAGGACTTACATTTTAAATATATAGAGGTTCTCGAAAAAAAAAAAAAAAAAGAAGGCATGTGTGAGTGCTGGGCACCAAAGCAAACGGACTTCTAAAATCTTCATTACAACAATAGTGTAGCCAGCCTGCGCCGGAATATTACGTTCAATTCCATCAAGGCTTCTGGACATGTCCTGCAACCAGGCCGAGAGAAGTAAGTCGCCTCTCATTGGATAGGTAATAGCAACAACAACAGCAAGATTTTCTTTTAAATTTATTCAAAGTTTGAATGAGACGGTACTGGAGGAGAATGAAATAAACAAGTTGCTTGGAACGCTCACAAAAAGAATCGCAGTCGCTAGTTAGAATAGTCTCTATAATGATGTCCATGAAACATAAAATGAGATGGATATGCTAAAGCGAACTATGTGAGAGTGAATTATCATCATCATAAACTATATGAACTAGAAAAAAAAAATCGATATCGTCGACCATGCCTGCTGCGTCCCGTCCTTCGCTTACATAAGACTCCAGTAAACCATTACTTCAGCAGTCACAAGATACCATGCCTGCTGAGCCCCTTTCTTCATTAGCACAACTGCCGGACATCCCTACCTCTCTGTATCTCGCCAACTCCAGTACCCTTGACAACGACGGGTACATGCCTTGACAACGATCACGTGCATCCTCTCCTATGACAGCATCGCAAGATGAGTTGTGATTGACCCCTTCATACCTTGGTGAAGAAAGGTTTCATCTACAGCTCACCGCTACGTAACAGACATTTATACAGCCACTTACAACACAACAGACACCAGTACAGCCAGTCCCTTTCCTAGCTGACTCACGACCCGTTGCCCCTTCGCAGCAAAACATCACAAGGCTCCAGCAGTCACCCCTACGCTCTTAAATGTCAGAGGTGAGGATGAAGAAACAAAAGCGAAAATACATAAAATGGAAATAGTAAAGGAGTGATATTGTTGAAACTGGAAATAAAGGACTTAGAATGGAATTAATGAGTGCAGAAGTTGAGACGGCGTACGTTACTAAAAAACTCCTGCAAGAGCGAGTTAGTGAATTGAAGATGCAAAAAAGAGAATGCAGCATTACATCAAACTCTCACTCAAATAGTAGTTGTTTACTGCTGGGAAATAGTAACACTCACCGTGTGTTGCGTTCTGACTTGGCTACATTTGATAGGTTAAGGGATTGGGTATCACATAAGCTCTCCTTTGTCACTTCGTCTCGTTTTATAAGTTGTGGTTTATATGACATGCTTGGTGATCTCTCTTATGATGTGATATTACATAACGTAGGTTCTCTTTTAAGTGACCATAAGGATAAAAATCACAACATGAAAATGTACGTTTGCACCAGTGCAGGTATCATGTGAAATGCGATGTGAAATTGATAGCTGCGATGTGAAATTGATAGCTATACGGAACAGTTAGAGAGATGGGCTGATACAAATGGTGTGACACTTATATATGTTACAGTCAATATCTAAATCCAGACAATTTGTAAAGTGATTGTTTTTTTCAGGCAATTTGTGAATTGCTTCAATTCAAATAACTTATACCTAACCTAACCTAGGTTAGGTTTGGTGAATCAGGCAATTCACAAATTTTCTAAAAAAAAGTGACTTTACAAATTGTCTGGATTTAGATATTGACTGTAACATATATACATCTCACACATTCAAACTTAGTACCGATGATATTGACGAGTTGTGTTTTAACACGGAAAGAGACACCACTGCATTTCATTTTAAACAGACTTGGAGTTATAAGAATGCTTGATGTTATTGATAAACAGTGTCCAGAATTCCAGCTCTGCTCAAACTGGACTGATGTCAAGCACAGAATAACTCCAGTAATTACTAATGTCAATCAAAATAAAGATTTGTTGATTTTAAGAAAGACAAACAACAGCCTCAACCTGACAACACAACACCTCCCATCTTAAGCCTCTTTTGACGACTAACGTACGCAGTGTTAACTACCAATACGTTCAGGCACCTTACAACTACTCGAAATAATCCACCGATCAGGTGGGATGCCGACCTCCCACACACTTCACCAACTACTCTCCCTCCCAACCCTCCAATTTATTCCCAACCCCTTCCCAGTTCCACACTATACTCACAGCCTCCTCAGTCACAACACCGCATTAGACCTTCCCACCCTCCCATTACCCATCTACCCTCCACAACATATGCCAGTATAATGTCCAACTCAACAGTAGCGCCAAACCAGAATATATATCCACCGAATCAGGGGAACGTTTAGAGATCCTAACCTGACTTCTCGGTTCAGCACAGACCATAATATGTACCAAAGTATAGTACTAGACGTCCTTCACCACCACCACAAAGTTCTAAGGTGAGAAGCTTGCCTCCCTACACACCACACTATAACACAGGGACAAACGCATATTATGTATATAGTTATTTTAACAATAACGATATAACAGAAAATTATAAGACTTATAATAAAAAAAGTAGGATGCTACAATAATTGTGGTGAGTTTAATCGTATTCAAGCGAACTGCAGGTTTGACCATAAACTCCTATGTCAGCAGTGCTTTACGTTTGGACATAAAAAGCAGGCTTTAGGAATACTGCTGCCGAAGTGATGGCAAGGAAGAAACTGTCGTTAACTTGAAAAGGGACTCACTAACGGTAGAACATATTGATGCACGGTCGTTGATGTCATGCTTAGATGAGGTTAAGGAGCGGCTAACCCTCTGATATATATATATATATATATATATATATATATATAGTCGAAAAATATGAAAAGATTCAAAAATGAGGTTTGAGCGGATTTGAAGAATGCATGTATGTTGCAATATGTAGAAACAAATTTTAATCGTCGCGAAGCTATTGCGCCAGCCACGTAGCTTTTAAAGGTCTTAGTGCGTAATCATTTAAAGGGCGCGCGCAAGTATGAACCGAGTTTTTCTGTGTATAAAGCTCCTTTTTTTTATGTGTTTTCGTCTCAGTGTAATTCTAGAAGTATCTGGCAGGGGTTGTGTTTCTCCCAACTCAGGGGCACCACCGCACCACCCACTCACGCCCTCAGCTGCCTTAAACACAAGGAGGGGGTCGGCTGTATTCTACTCCGCTAGGCTGTTTGCTAAAAAAAAAAAAAAAAAAAAAAGAAAAAAAAAAAAGAAAAAAAACGCAACTGTTGTATATATAAGTATTATTTCTTCTTACTTCCCTTTCAAAACTCCTCTCCAACGATTTGATAATGTGAAGACACCTCAGAATTGAGGAATATTGCTGGTAAAAGAGCAAGAAGATACTTCTGGACAGGACACATTGATGAGTTTGTCGTAATTTTCTTTTATTTTGAATGCATTATATATTAGAATTATACGTTGATTTCTTGTGTATAATATCAATATGACCCATAGAGCTTTATGTGTGAAAACAATGTCAATCATGAAATAAATAGTTAAGTTATATTGTGCTGAAATCTTTAAACGCCTGTATCTCTAAACAAGAAATTCTAACATTCCAAAAATTTTCAAACATTTAAAAATTATTGAAACTACCTGTAAACGTTCATGTTAATACATAATGGTCGTGCCTTCATCGTGTATTTTTTTTTTTTTTCGATAAAGTTAAAAACTTGAGTGTTAGAGAATTTTATTGAAAGAAAATAGCGATTTGCGCGACATCGCGCAAAATGTGCTTCTTGAGAACTCGATAACTCATTATGTATTGCTAATTAAAAAAAATAATAAATAAATAAAATAAATAAATTACACGCCTTTCGCTTGGGATAAGAGTATTTCCATGTAGAAGCAGATGTCTCTAAGACAAAAAATAACACCACAGGATATTGTGAAGTAATGTAAGATGTTATGATGTCAAACGGTCAGCCGGCATGACATACCACATTCTCCTGCTCACCTAAAGTTGACATTGTTAATTTACTTATATCCTGAAAATTTCAAGTTGAAAGACCGTATACTTTTTATTATTATTATTATTTTGTGTCAGAGGGTGAGCTGCCCCTTAAGGTAATGGTAAATGACAGAAATATCGATATTTTAAGCGTAAATGGAACGTGGCTGCACGAAAAAAAAAGCATCAGATGCTTATGTAAATAGTCCCGGTAATAAGATTTTTAGATTTGACAAAAGAAGAGGAGTGGGAGTGTGTGTGTGCCTGTATGTGACGGCTTGACCTCTTCCATTATTACTTTTAAAATGTACTACGACAGGCAGGTGTAGAAGATGTGTGGATACAGGTACAGTGCATTATTCCTCACATTATTATCGGTTGTGTTTATTGTCACCCCAAAGCTCTGGCCGTGTCTTATGAGTATATTCAAAAGGCCTTTAAAATGCTATGTCTGCCCAACAAAAATGTTTTTATTCTTCGTGATTTTAATGATGGCGTCCTGATAAGGGGAAATAGGATTAGTAAGTTTTTAACAATAACAACTTGACACAAGTAATTAACAAAGCCACCAGGACAACCTCTACCTCCTCTACCCTATACTTGACCTGATAGTGACTAATATGCCTGACGTAATCCTATCACATGATGTCCTTCCTCTAGTCATTGCGGACCATGACTTTGTATCCATTGTTGTTATTAATATTCGTAAACCCAGAAAACAAACAATTGTAAGAATTACTCGTTATTTTAAGAATTATGATACAAATATTTTATGCTCCCTACTATATGACAATAGTCATCATATGCATAACATATTTTCAACTGGCGGTGTTGACAAGCAAGTGTGTATTTTTAATGATGTTTTTATTTATTGTCTTGACATATGTCCTCTATTTACTACTTAAGGTGTACGAGAAAGACCAATACTATGAATGAATGATGATGTACGTGAGCCAATGAAGTCCCTTTTATGGTTTACAAAAACAACTTCAAATGGATCATAATAAGTATCTATTGTGTGACAATACAAAGCTGCCCAAAACTATGTTAAAATTATAATGATAAATTCATAGAGAACCGCCTTCAGGAGTGTAAGGGAAACACTTTCATCACATGGAAAGTTAATGAAGAAATTGTTCCTAGTAAAAAAAAGTCAAGATAGTCATTATCATTTTGTTGATCCATGCGGTAAGGGATAATAGTTCAATTTTTTTTTTTTTTTTTTTTTTTTTTTTTTTTTGTGTGTGTGTGTGTGTGTGTGTGTGTGTGTGTGTGTGTGTGTGTGTATGTGTGTTGGATAGTGTACGTTCAAGCTTTCACAGGAAGGACTTTCGGAGGAGGAAGTGCGTGTGGACGCTTCTCCTCACCTCAATACATATGTTGAGTTTTCATTTAAACCTGAGCCAGTAGATGCTAACACAGTTATTCTAATTATCAAAGATATTAAAACAACTACTTCGGTCGCCTCAGATGGCATAACATTACAGTTTATCCGGGACGCGTTACCTGTCATCCTTCCTTTCCTCACGTGTATCATCAACACGTCCTTGGTGACCAATGGGTTCCTCGCACCCTGGAAACACGCACTAGTCCCGTGGTATAAAATCGGTGATCCTGACTCTGTCAATAACTACAGCCCAGTTTCTGTTTTACCCATTGTATCAAAGGTGCTTGAAAATGTTGCAGCTAAACAGCTTACGTGCTACTTAGAAACTAATAAGTTACTTCCAAAGAGTGAGCATGGCTTTCGACGTAGACTTTCAACAGAGACAGTTCTCACCACCATTACGAACCAATTATACCCCAACATGGACAACAAAAAAATATCATTGTTAATCTTGTGTGACCTTTCAAAAGCTTTTGACAGCGTAAACCGTGATACCCTTTTACATAAACTTTCCTTAACTAAATATTGATGATTTTTGGTTTAATAATTATTTAGGGAATAGAAGTATGTCAGTTAGACTTAGGAATAATGTATCTGAAAAGATCAAAACATACTATGGGGTCCCACAAGAATCGATTCTTGGGCCAATTTTATTTGGTGTGTAAGTTAACGATTTATCTGCACATGTTAAATGTTTCCTTGTGCAATATGCTGACGATACGCAGTATCTGCATTCTAACAACTTAATTAAGAAATCTCGACCAACTTTTTAAAGACTGTGAAAATACACTTATCATATGCAGAAGTTATTTTCTTAAACATGGTCTCATGCTAAATTCTTCTAAAACGGAGTACATTTTTAGAGGCTGTTGGCGAACATACCATCTAACACTACAATAAAATGTAATGGTAATGTTTATGGCACGGTAAAGATGTCAATGACTTGGGACTCTACATTGATCGATACATTTTTTTTTTTTTTTTTTTGACGTGCAACATCAATGAGCTGAATGGGAAAGTAATGGGTATTTTAATGTATATTAGTAGAATAGGTCATATCTTCAGGAAAAAAAAAAGTGAAGTAAAGTTGAATATTGTACAAGAATCTGAGGGACAATAAATGACACATCAATAACATTTGTACAAAAACTGCGAAGTTTCACAGCTCGGGTGGCAGTTAGAGGAATAAAGAAATTCGACCACATATCTCCCAAATTTAGTGAACTGTGATGGATAAGGTTAAAACAAAAGCTAATGACCTCAGACCTGCCTATCGACCTCTGAAGAAACTCCGTTCCAAGTCTACTTCTCAGGTGAGTGCTATCCAAAGGGCAGATGGGCAGATGGCTCGTTGGGCTGAGGACTTTCAGCAGCTGTTTACGGTGGATCCTTCAAGCAGATACCTCTAGACTGCAGGGTTGTAGACGTTGGATGCTGATCCACCCATTAACGAAACTGCACCCTCCATTGACGATATCAAAGAGGCTGTGGCAAAGTTGAGGGATGGAAAGGCTGCTGGTGTCTGTAACATCAGTGCGGAGCTACTCAAAACTGGGGGTGAAGCCATGATCCGTGGGTTGCATGCTGTTATGACTGTTGTATGGCATTCAGTTACCATTACTCCTAACTGCAAAAAAAGGGGGGTTGGTCGTCCCTATCTGGAAGGGGAAAGGGGACCGTGAAGACTGCAACAACTACCGTGGAATAACACTGCTCAGCGTACCAGGCAAGGTGTTTGGCCATTTACTGCTGATGCGTATCCGCAGTCATCTGCTGAAGCATGAGAGAGCTGAACAGTCAGGGTTCATGCCCGGTAAGTCAACAACTGACCGTATCCTAGCGTTTCGCGTACTGGTGGAACACCGACGTGAGTTTCGACCGGCAATGCTTGCACCCTAGGTCGATTTCAAGAAGGCGTTTGACTCACTATGGGACCTTCTGCGTCTCCATGGGATTAATGCAAGGATTATTGGTCTATCAACAGGTCTGTACTCCGGGACTGTGAGAGTTGTGAAGTCCGGAAGAGGCGTGTCCAGCTTCTTCCCTGTGAATACGTGTGAGGCAGGGCTGCGTGCTTGTTCCATCAATTGTAGAACCGTCATTGTTGAGCATCTGTCGGCAGTACTGAGATTACAAATCTGATGATGAAGCAATCTTTGCCGAGTCACTGGAGGTTCTAGTAATGGCTTTAGAGGCACTGCACGAGGAGGTGAAGCACTTGGGACTCAAGGTTTCCTGAGCCAAGACCAAGGTTCAGGTGTTACTGGATGAAACAGTACAGTCTGTCCATGCGCGTGGGGAGGACATTGAAATCTTGAAAATACTTCACATACCTTGGTAGTGTAGTTCATAACGATGGTGGGTCGAGCCCAGAAGTCACACGGAGGATTGGCTTGGCCCACGGCGTTATGGACTCGTTCAACACGAGTATTTGGTGTTGTCGATACCTGTGAGGACGGACAAAGATTTGGATCTTCAATTCAATGGTGATCCCAGTCTTACTTTATGGTTGTGAGACATGGACACTGAACACCGACCTGAAGAGACAAATTGATGTCTTTGTTACTAGATACTTTGGCAGGATCATGGGATACCGCTGGTATGACTTTGTGTCGAATCAGCGATTGTTCTGTGAGACCGATTCGAGGTCTATTACTACCATAGTCTGTCAACGCCAACTGCGGCTGTATGGGCATATGGCACGCTACCCGGAAGCCGATCCAGGTTATCGGGCTGTTTCCGAAAGGGATAACCCAGCTTGGAAAAGACCAAGGGGATACCAACAGAACTCTTGGCTGCAGCAAGTCGATGCCCCCTGCTGGGAGTCATTCATTATGAAAAGGGAGCCTGCATGGAGACTTGCGAGGATTACATTTGATAACTCAAGTGTAAAACATATGTTCTAGTTGATTTATCCTTTCATTTTCTCAACTTCAATCTTTCTCAATCTTCAAATCATCAGTTTTCCTCCCTCTTTCCGCTCGCGCGCGCGCTCGTGTGTGTGTGTGTGTGTGTGTGTGTGTGAGGGGGGGGGGGGAGTTTGTGTAGTTTGGTATATCAACTATATAGATAATTTTAACATCTTTCGCATATTTTTTTCAATAGTAATCATTCCTGCTCTGTCAATCATTTTGTTATGTGAATGCAATAATTATTGTCAGTACATTACGAATATATAGTTCAATGCTTAGGAGGTATTCAAATTCTGCTTACAGTTTTAAAATTAATATATTCGTTATGACTATTGACTTTGTGTAACTGATAATACACACTAGAATATATTAATCTATATGTATATGTATTAATGTACCTATGAATGAGTGAATATATATCTAATTATATAAGAAAACGAGCGCGAAAAAATAAACATAACAATATAGCCACTCCTTGTAAAACAGAGTAAATGGGTTCCATTTTCTAATTTTAGTTGGCTCAGTGACCGTTATGAGCCTGTGCCGCAACGACCTTTCCTTCAAGGTATAATTCAATGTCTGGCATCCTTTTAAGTATCCTTGGCATCGGTCTAAGACGCTGTGTGGATACGGGCACTAGAACATACTGAGCTTCTTTTTGAGGCAAGTAGGCATTGCAGCGAGAAGACTAGTAGCAAGTATTTTACCTATTTCTGGTGTGGCATGAGGAATGGTCACGGTGTTAAGGGGATACCTATGTATAGGCATCTCCAGCAGACCGCAACCATCCGTTGTTGCTGTTACACCTGTTGATGAGCATATATTGCGATTAAAACTAAAGCATAGCTTAGATTTCATATTCGTTGTTGCAGTCTACGCTCCTACTGAGACGTGCAAAACAATATGTTCTTCTCACAACTCAAGGTTTTATTTGACCGGTGTCTTCCTCATAATTACTCTTTTTGGGGGGGGCGGGGGGCGAATTTAATGCTGTTATTTGCACGGATAGAGCTGGCTATTAGCTATGTGTTGGCCTCCATGCCTTCAATACCAGGAACGGCAATAGCTCTTTCTATCTGAATTTTACAAGATCCTAAATGTTCATAATTGCAGGTTCTTGGTATCAGAAATCAGCGTTGCACTGACTTGGTATAACAATGCCGGAAGGGTGAAGGAGATCGATTATATTCTTGTTAGTACTCTTTGAAGGATCCTCCAGAACACCAAGGTTTTTTTTGGAGTACAGACTTCTTTGCAACTGATCACAGGTTTGTTGTTGCCACACTCATTTCATGTCGTCCAGAAAATCTCGAAGATGTGAGCATACCGTATTTCTTTTTGAGAAATTGTGTTCAGATGTATGTGGTTACTATCTCTAATATGTTTGAAGTGATCGATGCTCTTGAGGACTCGATAGAGCTATGGGATACTATATTTTTAGGCCACCAAGGAATGCACTGAGTAACGAACGAGGTCGCGGAGTGGCCATACCACAACAGAGATGCTAGACAGTGTTCAGGAGAGTCGAGCTGCTAAATGCCAGACTTGCTGGGAAAAGCTATCAGTACAGGGCATTGTCATATAGGACAATAGCTTTCCTGAGGAGAGACACGGAGAGGTATGTCAGGGTGTACAATATCATTTTAATGTTAATGGCCTACGACCTGCCTATTGGGCCCTACAGAAACTCCACTCTAAGATTGCAACTTAGGTAAGTGCTATCATAAACAAAAGATTGTTGACTTATATCAGAGGTAGATAGGCAGATAGCTAATAACTTAAAGAGCTGTTCACAGTGGATCTTCCAAGTTCTAAACTGCTGGGTTACAACGCTGGATGCTGATCTGGCCCTGTACGAAATTTCCTCTATTGATGATGTTAAAGAGGCTGTGGCAAAGTTGAGGGTTGGAAAGGCGGAGCTCGTCAAAGCTGGAGATAAGCCAGAATCTGTGGGTTGCATGTTATCATGACTGCAGCCACATACTGAAACCTGAGCAACCAAAGACCTGAGCATTCTGGGTTCCCTCTTGGTAAGTCAACAACTGAACGGATCCTAGCGCTTCGCCCACTTGTGAATCGCTGACGCGAGTTTCGACATAGGATGCTCGCAGCCTATATAAATCTTAAAAGACGTTTGATTCGAGAGGCACTCTAGAATCTCCGTTTCTGTGGGATTCCTACAAGGATTTTTGTTCTATTAACCGGCCTATACTATGAGACTGTTACTGCTGTAGAATGTGGAGGGGATGTCTCCAGGCTGTTTCCTGTGAATAAATGGAGTGAGGCAAGGAGGCGTGCGTGAATTACTTTTCGACTCTTCCATATATTAGGTATTATGCAGAGTTGTACAGTAGATCAAAGTCATTGTGGGACATCTGTAGGCAATACTGAGATTATCCTTTTTTTTTTATTTTTTTTATTTTTTTATTTTTTTGCTGATGATGCAGTAAAATTTGCTGAATCACTAGAGATTCTGATATTGGATCTAGAGCAGTGGTTCCCAACCTAGTGGGCGAGCCCATCTTCCCACAGTGGCGTGGGGAGGATGCAAGGGGGGCGTCAAGACATCTGCATGGTGAAAAATCATTGTTTAATAAGAATGATGAAAACATTTAAAAGTATGAGAATTCGATATATTATGTATCATATTTCATACTAGATGATTTATGGTACTGTGCCTGTCTTTGTTTGATTTGTACAGTATAATAGAGTAAATATATGTACATTTGTTTACATTTGTACATCAAAGTAGGTATATTTACATTCTATTACTGTGAGAACTTAAAAGATTATCTACAGTATGTGCCTTTTTTTTTTTCATTCGTATGAGTATCTGTCAATATGTTATGCCTTACCTTCATAATTTCTAGATATTGTAACTGGAAGTTCATTATGCTAATTTCCAATTTCTGAACATTCTCACTCCCAATGAATCAAGTCATTAGTTATTTGGTAAAATGTCTCGTGCCTGTATTGTTTGCTTCATTCATTGTAATACACACATAAATGCGTTTTTGTAAGCAGTGCTAAGACATGAATAAAACAAAAATGTAATTTCATATAAATACCAAAAAGCAAGTGGGGGCATGCGTGTTCTCAAATTTCAAATTAGTGTCAATTAGCCGCGTCGCAGTGAGGGTTTTGATGCCAGACACCACCAGATTTTGTAATTCTTGTTGAAAATAAGTACTTTTTTTGGGCAAGTTTTAAAAAACTTACAAAGGTGTGTCGTTGCGCATTAATGCTTCTGAAATTTATATAAATGGATTTCATGATAACTGATGGCATATGACATTGTTTGAGCCTTTATTCATAATTTCAGATGATATTGATAAAACCACCTATAATTGTATCAAGGCAAGTAATTTGTCATTTTCTACTGACTTCAATGGACGTAAACTAATATATAATTTCATTTGAATGTATTGAACAATAGGCAAATGCATGTAATGTATAAGAAATATCATCTTCTAACAAAGACCTAACGTTTCCGGTACGACAACTATCCTCTGCTGGCGGCAACGAACAAACTGAAAGGTGGTGTAACTCACTCAGATGAACATAAAATTCGGTATAAGTAATGTTTGCCAAGAAGATATAAGTAATTTGAGACAATATGACGCCCAAAAGATCATTCCACAAAGGCGGGATGGTATATAGCCCACTGTGGAGATGATTCTCGGGTAGCCAAACTTCATTCCCACGGGCCCCACAGGCGAGCCGGAGGGACCACAGACCTACACGAGTGTTCCTCATATTTAGATTTGGTGTTATTTGTTTCACTTGATTTTTGCACCTCGTTTCTGCTGCAGATACATCATTATGATGTTTGTCCATCAGTAAAACAGTTTGCCACAAGTCCTACAACTTTGTGGGAGAAAAGGGATGTGTGGTTTGCCCCGCGGAAATTTGCCGACACAAAATCACTAATTTATTCAGACACACATTACCTTCCTAATAATAATGTCCTTGTGTATGCCTTCTGCTTCTACAATGACTAAAACTGAAGGGAACTGATAAAACCTTTAAGTAAAACAAGACAGAAGTAGAGGTGGCGATCAACAGAGAGACAACCATCAAAAGTAACAAGAGGAAGAAGAAGAAGAAAAGGGCGGAGTTTAGACAGAGCGGAGGAGAGGCAGGAGGGGTGAACTTATATTTCAGTTCGTCGTACGTCCGCCAGCGATGCTCTTCTGTTTTTATTTCACTGATTAGCTTCATATATTAGGAGGTGATAGTGTTACTTGTTATTTTTCAATAATCCCAGATAAATTAATGCATAAACCAAAATCAGCATTACTTTATTTTTAACCGTACGTACTTTAAAAAAATCATCACCTATTTTGAGTTTTATCATGTAATTGAAGTAACAAAGTCTTATCATACACTAGTAAGTATGAATAATAACAAAGAGTTATGTTTTTTTTATTTTAAATACACTTGTGCAACAATTCATGTCGTATTTGTTTCTGCACATCGGTTTCCAGATTAGCTAAGACACCCCTGTGTCCCCAGTATCTACGACCCTCACTGCGACGCGGCTAATTAGTAGGATACAATGAATACACATTTTAAGAGTCAATATGAGTAACACTGTTTAAAGCCCACCGACGCATTTTTAGTGGCTCTTTTGTTGTTGTTTCTCATTAATTATGATGTTTAAACGAGTTTTTTCTTTGAAAGAGTCAAATGCATGTCGTGAATAACATCCAAACAGCTTATGCCTTTGTCTTGATGTGGAGGGGCGTTGAAAAACCTACCTCAGATAAATATGTACTTGCATATGGCAGGATGACTTCCAAAGCTCTCCCTGTTAACTAAGAGAATGCTTGCAGTTGTGCACACGAAAACAACCTTTCAAAATAGCCAGTAATTTCCCTGACTTGATTTTTAAGAAACTGCAATCTTCATCAAGTTTCAAGACACGTGTAAATACCTTGCCACATGAAAACCACCTCACTTATGTGTGATGAAAAAAAAAAAAAAAGTGCTTAGCTACATTTTTTTCACATTAAGAATATGAGAGAGAGAGAGAGAGAGAGAGAGAGAGAGAGAGAGAGAGAGAGAAAAAGTGATTTACTGTCCGTCTTCTGATGAAATTTCCAGCACGCGCAAGTGAAAATAAGTCTTCAATATTTACGGCTGTGTTCTCGTAACAAGTGCATGATGATGTAACACAGTGAGCGAATTTTACATGGGGAACCTCTCATTTTACCAGGGTAACAAAGCCTGATTTATTTCCAAACATGACAAGGCAAATTGACCCACACATGTTGAAAGTCATTTCATGTTCCAAGAACTCTCACAAGATTGAATACATCGATTATTTTTGCAGTATTTTTCAGAGGTTTACAAAATGAAAAGAAAAATTACACCATTTTTTTCTTGAATATTTTTCATTAACAGTATGAACATTATTGGACACCTTCAAAGTTATGGCAGCCGTAGCAATGGACGAGTAACTGATAGGCTACAAACGTCGGAGCTCTGCATGCATTAAAAAAAAAAAATAATAATAATAATTAATTATTTTTTTTTTTTTTATGGAAAAGGAAAACCTGGTAATATGGAAATACACATTAAAACACTTTTTTGGAAATATTTGAATAATAATTTCATTTGATCTTCAAAGTAAATGGTTATTGTCCCCCAACAGCAAGAGTGCCCTCCATGAATTAACTAGTCTCCCTCTGCTACCCCAAACAGATGGCAACCATCTGGAACGACACCAGTTTCAAAAATAATTTTCAGCCTACTTTTATTTAAGATGCGTTAATCGTGAACTGAGTCTAGCCAACCCCCCCCCCCCCCTTTCTTTTAGGTAAATAATGCATTTAGAAAGAACACCCGCATTCTTATATTGCAGTATCCATTGCGGTTGACATATTCTGCTTGGAACTGCCTTGGTCTCACAATAAGCTGAATGGAATGTGTTTTTTTCTTTTTCTTTTTGAGATCAACATAGGCTACACACATCAATAAAGAAACTCATGGCTGAGTTACAGTATTACAGGAAGCCCTAGGATCCAGTCAGTTATTGACTTACCAGACGTGAATCCAGACTATTCAGGTTTCTGATATCTTAGCAGATGATTGCAGATCCACATCAGCAATAAATGAGGAAGCGCATTGCTTGGTACGCTGAGCAGTGTTATACCACGGTAGTTGTTGCAGTCTTAACGGCCTCCTTTCCCCTTCCAGAGAGGGACGACAACTCCTTTTTCCAGTCAGGAGGAATGGTACCTGAATAACATACAGCAGTCAACACAGTATGCAACCCACGGATCATAAAGCCACCCTCAGCTTTGAACAGCTCCGCACAGATATTACAAAAGCCAACAGCCTTTCCACACCTCAATTTTGTTAAAGCTCCTTTTATATCATCAATAAAAGGGATGCAGGTTCTTTAATCCGTGCCTCAAAATCCAGAAGTATGGAACTGTCTCCTTAGATTATGTACCATGAAATGCTGCTCAATATTATATATATATATATATATA
>CM035180.1:4506122-4519231 GCA_020233015.1 Callinectes sapidus
TGGCAGGTTCGGAGTATAAGCGCCCACTGGAGTGGAGCGGGTCTTGAAAACGCCGGGGCACTTATCAATTATCACCTGTGTGGGACGCAGTCTGGTTGCGCTCCAGATCTATTATCCCTGGATTTATCTATCAGTGTATAAAGACCCGGGTACAGCTGGTGGCGGCAATGTTGTGAGTTTTGTCCATCTTGTGTTTACTTATTTATTTAGTGATCATTATGCCCTTTACAAGTTCGATGACTTATTGTTATTTACACTGTACTGTAGTGTAGTTACTGTTTCAGTTTTTGTTTACTGTGACATCTTACAAGGACATTTTGTGTGTGGTATAAATCAGGTGATATGGTTTAGTTATTGATACCACTAGTGTTTGTTCACTGCCTAGGTACTGTTCGGTGGTTTTGGGTAATTGTGATTATCATGTTTAGTGCTAATGTGGTCCCCGTCCTGCAGGTTGGAACACATATAATAAACCAGGTTGCAGCATATTGTTTCACTGTCCCGGACGCCTTGAAGTTACACTACACAATATAAATTAATTGTAAATATGATGTATTATTAATAGCAAGAATATTAAAGTGTTTCAAGTGTTTCACCATGTAAATAATCTAGTTCTAATGCTATCCAGAATAGTGTCTGCTTTACAAAATTAGGTTATGTGATATAATGAGAACTATATATAATGCTCATGTCTTATCTTACGTGCATATTGTATGCCTGTTTGGTGCAGTATTTACTCTTAAACCTATTTTTTTTCTAATTAATTTTTTATTCATTTAGTTTTTTTTTTTTTTTTTTTTTTTTTTTATAAGCCACTAACAACGTTTTATTCATTACTCATTCAAAACGATATTATAAAGAACATATTTCCGCACAATTCTGGACAATATAATACAATGATGAAATTACCTATAAGCACCACGTGAATAATCTAATACTACCCAGAATAATGTCTCTACTTTATGAAATTATGCCATGTGATATAATGATAACTCTATATAATGTTCATGGCTTACTTTACCAGCATAACGTATGCCTATTTGGTGCAGTATTTACCCTTCACATTTGTTGTCCTTCTCTTGTTTAGGAAAGAAAATCATACGAATTATAATTAATAGTGATTATATTATTTATATATTACCTCTTTTGAAAGATACACATCAACTAAAACCTTTCTATATAAACAAGTTACAAATTCATGTAACTATACAAAACAAGGATAACCTTATAGCAAAAACCTAACTATCTCATCATTCTGTACTTAGAAATACCTATGTGAATATAAACATTACCTAATTCTTTTCCAAAATGTCATATCCTATCTTGGTACCAAAACATGAATTTACATACCGCGTCATTTAAATACTTAACCTACGGTGCACTCCTAAAAATAAACAAATACATAAAAAAAGAAGAAAAAAAAAGATAATAATAATAATAACCTAAATTACTTAACCTACGGTGCACTCCTAAAAATAAACAAATACATAAAAAAAGAAGAAAAAAAAGATAATAATAATAATAAAAAATAATAATAGTAATTCTTAAAATTATTGATGTTTTTTTGTCAGTTGTGTATCATATTTGGTTTGGTGCCATGTTGCTTCTCATTTACCTTATTGAAATTTTATTACTAAAACAATTATTAACATTATAAATATTACTATTGTTACGGTCACTCTACCACCTGTATTCAGTAACAATCCCTTCACTCCAACCATTCTTCACCGAGCTCCGTTCACGCTCTCAACTCCCACTTCTAAGAAGATGCAAGGCTTCGGTGCTTCACTCTAATTCACCCGCTAGCTCACCCTTTGTGCACCAAGTTTCGTTCGCCATTTCAATGAAACCTGGAGGCTGTTTCACTGTCCAGGAATCTTGCGAATGAAAAGTAATAAAATGCAAGGGGGAGGGCAATAGAGTTGCTTCTGCCTCTCCCCTGATGACCCGACCTCTCCTGGATACTTACCGCTAGGGGGCTGGGTGGCATAGTTGGTTAAGGCGTCTCGTTTCGGGCCTCCGGTGCTGGCGGCCCGGATACGAATCCTTGCCAAACCAAGTTGCCCAGTGGGAGATGTAGCGCTCTCCCGTTAAACCCTAGTGATGCCGTATGACCTAAGCTGTTGCGGCGCCTAATGGAATCATTTCCATTTCACCACCGCTACAGCCAGGGTTAGTGTTATTCTTCCCCAATTCTTAGTGACTCGAGACTTTATTTAGTTAGGATTTTATTATGTATATTTATATTATTTCAATTATTTTCGTGACAGGTTGTTTTAGGCTAAAATATCATAAAAGCACATATAAGTTATTTCCTTTCTGTTTTTCCCCCTCTTTTTTATCTTCTTTTCTTTGCTATGTTATGCACTCCTCTCTTGGCACACGATCATTGATAGTACTTTTTTTCATATAAGCAGGTGTTATCCAAGTATTGGGATCGTCTCAAGGCATTTTGTACCGTCTTATGCCCACAGTTCGTGCATCCTTTTTCTCACAAGTAATCTTGGCCAATTTACTAGTTTCATATTCATCAGCTACAGATGATCTCGCTTTTCTCACTGAGTTTTGGTAATCCCTTTTTAGAGATTTTGGTGAAACTATAGCTGTTGCTCTAAATATTTCAAAAGCCTTTGATAGAGTTTGGCACAAAGCTTTGTTTTCAAAACTGCCCTCACACGGATTCTATCATTCTCTTTGCAACTTTGTTTCAAGTTTCCTTTCCAACCGTTGTGTTGCTATTGTGGTAGAGAGCGACTATTTTTCTCCTAAATCTAATAACAGTAGTGTTCCTAACGGTTCTGTCCTATCACCCGCTCTTTTTCTATTTTTCATTAATGATCTAAACTAAACTTTTTTTCTTATTCATTTCTACACTTGTGATACCACTCTACATTCTCGGTCTCTCCTATAGTCATAATCTAAACTCGAAACTAATAGCTCATCTCTTTCTAAAATAAACTCTATGAAAATAGGTGTCTTTGCCAGTTTGTCTCCTCCCCCCAAACTGCTAACTCTGTAAAATGTCTTGTACGTCCGTGTATAGAGTATATTCACATGTATGGGGAAGTTCCTCTGACAGTTCTGTTAGATAGGGTGGAATCAAAACTCACTCTCTCTCTCTCTCTCTCTCTCTCTCTCTCTCTCTCTCTCTCTCTCTCTCTCTCTCTCTCTCTCTCTCTCTCTCTCTCTCTCATTCCCTGTGTAACCACCGCAGTGGTCAGACGTCTTGCTCCTGCTCAGTCTCGTTTTCCTGCCGGCTTCGCTCTGCCTGGATGTGTGTTATTGGGTCGTGATTTTGCTGGGGCCCCGAATACTCCATCGAGGAGGTCGGGGCCCCAGCAAAATCGCGACCCAATAACACACATCCAGGCAGAGCGAAGCCGGCAGGAAAACGAGACTGAGCAGGAGCAAGACGTCTGACCACTGCGGTGGTTAGACAGGGGAATACTCGTCCTCGGACAAGGTCAAGTCATCCTCCAGGGAGGAAGACCTCTCTGGCCCCGAATACTCCATCGAGGAGGTCGGGGCCAGAGAGGTCTTCCTCCCTGGAGGATGATTTGACCTTGTCCGAGGACGAGTATTCCCCTGTGACGGACCACTGGCCCGAACTGCCCGAGCGTGCTTCGCTGCCGTCACTCGCTCCTCTGCTTGGCAAACGACCCTTCACCTCGTCCTCCTTTACCAAGCGGGCTCCGGAAGACCCTGCTACCGAGGACTGTTTGCCACCAGCTGCCAAGACTGCCAAGGGTGCTCCTGCTGTATGTGGTGAGTCTGCCTCTGCTCTGCCTCCAGGTGGTGTTTCTCCCAGTGTGCCTTCGCGACCTCGCCTGCCCTTCCCCCGTTTGCTCCTCGGGACGACTATGTCAAGCTCTCCTTCGATGGCAATCCTTCTCCTGACGTTAAGCTGCGGTGGCTGTCTGCTGTCTCCAGGGCCTTCCATCTTCCGCGGGATGCGGCTGAGCTCAAGATGGCGGCTCTCACCTCCCGTTTCGTTTATGTTTCGAGACAGCGTTCGGACAGCGTTCGGTCGGGTGAGTTCCTGTCCCTGCCTCTCGTACCTCATGATTCCCCTGAGCGGCCCCGTAAGTACCCCCATTACCTGCTCACCCGCTATCCTGTTGATGTTGATCACCGTCTTGCTGAGCAGTATCCTGGTGTGTACTCATCCCGCCGCTTCATCCAGAATGGTTCGCCCATCAACCGCATTGTTATTGTGTGGAGCCTCCCTGAGCAGCCACCACCCACCATTGCCTTTGACTTTCTCCCCCTTCTGCTGCCGTGTGAGGTGCGTAGGCTCCATGATGACAAGCCTTGGTGTTTCAGATGCTGGGGTCTTGGCCACATCTCCAGGTACTGTTCTGCCTCACCCAGGTTTGGTTGGTGCTGCTGCCCATGAATCCAAGGAGTGTCCCGACCGGCGTGTGCCGCTTCCAGCTGCTTCTACCTCCACCTCTGAACCTCCGCCTCCGCTGGACTCGTCGCGGTGGAAGTGCCTCCGCTGTCTACAGCCGGGTGTCACCGTGTGGCACGGCTGTGGCCGACGCCGCGCCCAGTCTCGTGACGCCGCTTCCGTCCGCCCGCCGCCTCCTCCCCGGCCAGTTCCTGCCACTTCCTCGACTTCTCCATCTGACGCTGCCCTCCATAAGGCTGTTACTTCCCTCCAGGCTCGGTGCGCGGCGCTCGAGGGCCGGTTCGCCTTCCTTGATGCCACGATTGAGGGACTTGTCACTGCTCACGCTGCTACTGCCTCTCGAGTCTCCTCTTTGGTGGAGTCCCAGCAGGCTGTCGTCGATTCGGTGTCTACGCTTGCTGAGAGGATGGATGCTGTGGCCTCTCGCCTTGACAGGCTGTGTGGGTTGCTCCCCAGTCCTGGCCGGTCTTCCCCAGGTCAACCCTCTTCCTCTACTCTACGGTCTTCTCCCTCCAGGGCTCGTGTTCGTCATTGATTCCCGCCTAAACTTACTTTCGTGGAACGTCTGTGGTATCACCAGGTTTGACAAGCTTCTTCAACTCAAGGCCTTTGTGTTCTCTCGTCACCCATCTGTCATCTTTCTTCAGGAGGCGTTTCCGGGCCGGCCTGACCCTGCCCCGCAGGCTCCTTCCCTTCCCGGCTACATTCCCTACGTCCACATGGTAAGGAATGGTCTCCTGGCTTACTTTCACAGTTCCCTGATGCACCGTCTTCTCGGCACTTCTACTGGCCCTGACGTGACGTTTCAACTCTTTGAGTTCGAGGTTGGTGGTGGACTCCTTCAGCTCTGTAATGTTTACTCTGCTCCTCCTCGCCTTCAACTTGATGATCTTCCTCCTCCTACCTGTGCGGGGCACGGTGTATGCTGGGGACTTTAATGATCGGCATCCTGAGTTGGGTGATCGTCCTGGCGCCTCTAATCGTCCTGGTGTTCTCCTTTCGTTCGTCCGCAGGCATCATCTGACCCGCTGGGACACTGGTGGCGCCACTCACTCCCGGGGTGGTACCCTGGACCACGTCCTCACCTCCGGCTTGGTGTCGTCCCGCGTCTGGTGCTCCTCGGTTCCAGCTCCGTTTCTGATCATGTCGCCCTTCTCTTTCACTATTCCCTTCCTGCTGTATCTCCGTCTCCTGCTTCACGTCTTCGGATTGGTGTGCCTGCTAAATACTGCCCGACCTACATCTCATACATGACTCGCTTCTTGCCTACCTTTGCTTGTTCTTCTCCGAATCAGTTGTACTCCAGCCTTGTCTCTGCCACCCATGACATTTACAGGTTTTTCGTGTTGAGGCCCCACCTTCAGCGTCTTCCTGCTGCTCTCTCGTGGTCTCTGGACGCCCGTTTGCAAGATACGAGGGATGAAGCGGAGCGTGTCGGCCTCCTGTTCCTGGCTGATCCATCTCCTGAATTGCTCCATCACTACCAGCGGTCGAGAGATAATTTGACGGCGCTCCTGGAATGTGTAAGTACTGATTCCTGGAAGCAATTCACAGACAGCATCAATCACCAGACTAGTGTAGCTTCCATGTGGCACCTAATTCGTCGGGTGGTCAAGAGGAACCCCGCCACTGCCCGTCACCATGCCCACGCTGTATTCGCCCAGCATCTTGTTGAGGAGTGGTCGTCGCAGTCCGATCCAGCTAGTCTTCCTGCTCCTGTTCAAGATGCTCTCTCTCTTCTGGCGCTCTTCTTCGCCGTCTCCATCTAGTTGGTGCTTTGCTGCAGCAGGATGACGAGGACTCTGTGTCAATCACGGAGGATGAACTACGACGTGCTCTTTTCCGAGGTAAGGCCTCGTCCCTTGGTGATGATGGTATTACCTATTCTGTGTTGCGGTTACTGCACCGGGTTCCTGGCAGCCCACTTCTTCGCCTTTACAATATGTGCCTTCGTGTTGGTTGTGAGCCTACTGACTGGACTACAAGTACTATCATTCCTATTCCTAAGCCCGGTACAGCTAAGTTTCGGCCCATCTCCCTTACCTCGTGCTTCTGTAAGGTGTTGGAACGGATACTGTTCACCCGCCTGATGTACCGTCTGCAGGACCGCCTCTCTCCACGTCTCTTCGGCTTTCTTCCCCAACGTAGCACGCACCACTGCCTTGTTGACCTCTGTTCTAGTTTCTCCCGGGACAGTGTTGTGGCTTTTCTCGACCTAAGGAGTGCCTTTGATGTTGCTAATCGGGATGTTATTTTAGATCAGCTTGTTGCTTTTGGGATACGAGGTAATTTGTTACAGTGGATTCGGGGTTATCTTAGTAACCGGTCTTCCCGTGTCTTTTTCAGGGGTGCTTACAGTTCTTCCCGCAGTTTTCTCCTTGGTACGCCTCAAGGGGGGGTCCTCAGTCCTTTTTTGTTTAACGTGTTGATGCACCGTCTCCTCACGGCCCCGCCTGTTGTTCCTGGGGTTACGATTACCTGCTATGCTGATGATTTGTGTGTGCACTCAACCTCTCCGGGTTCTCTCCAGCTCTTTCTTACATCTTTTTTTCTCAGGCTTCTGCTACCTGTGGGCTTATTGTCTCTCCAGTGAAGAGTAGGGTTTTCTCCTGCCGCCCTCCTGCTACATTGCCGGACTTCACTGTTGGTGGCAGCGTCATCCCCCTGTGCTCCCAGTACTGTTACCTTGGTGCTCCGGTGAGAATCTCGGCAGCTCTACCCGCCCGACGTCAGCCACATCCCGTCGTCCGTGACCTGTTGGATCGTCTTCAGCGTCGGCTTCGTCCTCTTCGGTGGCTCGCCGACAACTCTTCTGGTATCTCCATCCCTGTGGCCAGGACTGTCTATATCACTTTCATTCGCTCTTTTGTTGATTACCTCTCCCCTGCCTTGATTCACCTTCCTCGCTCTGCTTTAGAACCCCTGAAAGTTTTTCAGAATAGAGCGATGAGGGTCATTCTTGGTTGCCCTGTGTCTATCAGGATTGTTATTTTGCAACGTGAGTTACAGCTCCCGTCACTGGTTGAGAGAATATATTCTAATGTGTCTTGTTTTGCAGTCGAATGTCTCCACTTTCCTCACCTCTCGCCGCTCTTCACAGCGTTGGTCAGGGCTTCTCTCGGACCCGTTCCCCCAGTTCCTCCTCTCCTGCCCCCTGGTTGCCGGCTTATTAGGTATGTTTCTTCTATGTTTCGCGGTCTCAATCTGCAGGTTCTTGTTGCTGATGTGCCCCCCGGCCCGCCCCCTTGGATGCTGCCGTCGCCTGTGGTCAGCTTCACTCCCACCGCGAAGTCTGATCCGCCTCCTCTGCAGCTGCAACTGGCTTTGGAACACGTGGCGCGGGTTACGTCGTCCCTCACAGCTCCGCATCGCCTCTACACCGACGGCTCGCTGCAGTCAGATGGTGCGGCTGGTGGTGCGGTCTTCTCGCCTGATTTGCCGCCGCCTCCTGGGGGTTGGGTGGGCCGTCGGCTCCGTGATCACTCTAGTTCCACGTTGTGTGAGATGTCTACCATTCTCAATGCTGTTAGTCTTGTTTGTCAGAGGGGGGTTAATGCTGTTACTGTGTGTGACTCTAAGCCTGCTTTGCTGTCCCTTTCTGCAATTCATCCCACTCACCTTTTGATTGTTCAATAAGTTCTCTCCTTCCTGTCCTTAATGAGTGATCGTGGTTTGTGTGTGAAATTTATTTGGGTTCCTTCCCATGTAGGTTTACGCCACAATGCCACGGTTGATCGCCTAGCGAAAGAAGCCTTCCACGTCGTGATGATGGGCGTCCATCCCCTCTCCTTCCCGTGCTACCTCTCCAAGGTCCGCTCAACTGCCTTCCTGCCTGAACACCGCCGTCGTGATGTCGAGAGGCCCTTCAGTGTTACCATCTCCCACTACGAGTCCGTCTGCCGCCGCAAGTTCACGTACCGTCGCCGTGGCTTCATGGTTCGTCGCCACAACGTCGTTTCTGCTCGTCTGCGGCTGGGTTACCGTACGCCGTGGCAGGTTGCCGGGGTGGAGGGCGACCCTTCCTTCGCCGAGTGTCGCCTGTGCCAAGCTCCTCTCGCCAACACCATCGAACACTACTGTCTGGCGTGCCCGACTGTCCGTCACCTCCTGCCCCAGGGTTTGCCGCTCGATGCTGTCTGCCGTCATCTTCTTGCTGACAATGCACTGGACGATATTTTAGTGTGTTATCCCCGCTTTGGTGGGTTTTCGTGATTCCTTGTGCCCTGCGTGGCATCATGTGTGTGTGTGTGTGTGTGTGTGTGTGTGTGTGTGTGTGTGTGTGTGTGTGTGTGTGTGTGTGTGTGTGCCTCCCATGTCTTGTTATTCATTGCTGGTTTCTTTTATTGTGTTGTCTGACGCTTTGCGCAATAAATTTATCAAATCAAATCAAATTTCTCTCTCTCTCTCTCTCTCTCTCTCTCTCTCTCTCTCTCTCTCTCTCTCTCTCTCTCTCTCTCTCTCTCTCTCTCTCTTTTCTTTTTATTTATTTATTTATTTATTTTTATTTTTTATTTTTTATTTAAACATTGATATGACATAGTGAGATACACACATAGGTATGACATATTGAATTATACATGGAAGGGAGATTGATTGTCTTTAGCTAAAGAAGACCTCTGTCGTGAGGCTTCTATTCAAAAGCTACACCCATGTCTTGACATTACCTCTATCAGGCATTTTGTCTACAGTGTCGCTATCAAGCATGGTATAGTCACACTTCCCTCTCTCTCTTTCTCTTTCTCTTTCTCTTTCTCTCTCTCTCTCTCTCTCTCTCTCTCTCTCTCTCTCTCTCTCTCTCTCTCTCTCTCTCTCTCTCTCTCTCTCTCTCTCTCTCTCTCTCTTAGACAACAGATAAATTTCTGATATTTGTAATGGTATCTTCAACGGGAAAAAATTATAACAATATCAATGGGATTTCAGATTTCCTTATTGACGAAGATATTCTGTCGAAACTTAAGAATAAAGAGTGTCCCTGACCCAACCCAGGTTTTCCTTACCATCTTTACACTCATTTCGGTGATAGTTGTACACGGTTTCGTGTAATGATTTGATACTTTTTTATTATCTTGGTGGGTTTTAATTTATTTCTTTTCTCGCGTATTTCGTAGAAAATTTACCCGAGTTTTCATGTAAAGTTGTAATCGTATACACTGATATATTATACAGTTTACAAATCACACAATGGTTGTAAGTGGTTGAAGGGAACTGTGCCAGACTGGAAAACGGAGTTAGTACTGAAGTTTACAATGGAATTTTTCTGATTTGAAACAATTTGTAATCCAGGAGCAAGTGATGATGAATGTCACCTAGAATTTATATAATCTACTGGATAAAGACGTACGAGTAGATAGAAAATGCAGTAGTTTCTTTGATTATTGTATTTTTTCATTAATTTGCTTATTTTACGTATGCAATGTAAAATCAGTGTAGAGTATACAGCGTACGTTAGCGTGGGAACAAAAAGGCAAGACTGAAGTTATTTGGCTATGTGCAGGGGACACAAAAAAGAAAGTGGGAGGAAGACACTAGGAATTCATTAACCAAAGAGGAACTGAGTTTTATGATACGCTGGAGAAAGACATGTGGTTAATGAATGAAGCAGAACAACCAGAAGGTAAAATAAGACAGGACTGAAACTCAAAATGGCCTTTATCGATCTAGATCTATCTATTGTAGATTCACATACGTACGTTTCATAGTCCATTTTGTTATATGTGTCATATTACATGTATTGAGGAGAGTCGCGCTGCCAGACTTGCTGAGAACCGTGACTAATACAGGGCTCTGACAAGCAGGACTAGAGCTTTCCTGGGAAGAGAAAAGGGGAGGTATGTTAGGGGTCTCGCAAGGATTCTTGGACCCATAATACCCTTGGGTCCCGCTGAGGATGTCGAGTGCCATTTAAATGCAAATGACTTCAGATCTGCTTATCGATCCCTGGAGAAATTCCGCTTCAAGTCTAATCTCAGGTGAGCGCTATTCAAACAGCAGATGGTTGCTCCGTATCGAACACAGATGGGCAGATGGCTCGTTGGGCTGCGTACTTTGAGGAGCTGTTCACGGTGGATCCTCCAAGCGAAGATCTCCAAACTGTAGGGGTACGGACGTTGGATGCTGAACTACCCATTGGTGAAACCGCATCCTCCATTGATGATGTCAACAAGACTGTGGTAAGGTTGAGGGGTGGAAAAGCAGTTGGCATCTGTAAAATCAATGTGGAGTTGCTCAAAGCTGGGATTGAGGCAATGATCCGTGAGTTGCATGGTGTCTTGACTCCTGTATGGCATTCAGGTACTATTCTTCCTGACTGAAATAGGGTTTGGTCGTCCCAACCTGGAAGAGGAAAGGACTGCAATAACTACCGCGGTATAACACTGCTCAGTGTACCAGGGAAGGTGCTTGCCCATTTGCTGCTGATGCGAATCCGCAGTCATCTGCTGAAACACCAGAGACCGAGACTGTCTGAGTTCAAGCCCGGTAAGTCAACAACTGACCGCAACCTAGCGCTTCGCGTAGTGGTGGAGCGCCAACCTGAGTCGGTAGACAAGAGATGCTTGCAGCCTATGTCGATCTCAAGAAGGCGTTTGATTCAGTGCCCCGAGAGACACTGTGGGGCCTTCTGCGTCTCCGTAAGATTCCTGCAAGGGTTATTGGCCTATTAACTGGCCTGTACTCCGGAACTGTGGGTCTTGTGAAGTATAGAGAAGGCGTGTCTAGCTTTTTTTTCCCGTGAATGCGGGAGTGAGGCAGGGATGCGTGCAAGGATTCTAATATTTATAATATCCTTGCATGCGAGCTTGCTCCATCACTTTTCAACATAAGCAAAGTCATTGTGGAGCATCTGTCGGCATTACTGATATTATGATAATGTTTATGCCGATAATGTTGTAATCTTTGCTGAGTCACTGGTGATTCTGGTAATGGCTCTAGAGGCACTGCATGAGGATCATGGGATATCGCTGATGACTTTGTGTCAAATCAGCGATTGTTTTGAGACTGGTTCGAGGCCTATTACCAGCATAGTCCGTCAACACTAACTGCGGCTGCATGGGTATATGGCACACTACCCGGAAGCCAATCCTGCTTATGGTGTTTTCTTCGAAAGGGATAACCCACCCAACATGAGGAGGCTATGGATACTCACATAACTCATGGCTGCAGCAAGTCAATAACTCTTGCCGGGAGTTACTCAGTATGGGAAGTCTTCAAGGGGACACGCGAGGCGTGACCGCCAGGAGTAGCGTCACAGGATAGGTGTGGTGACGGCCCCCTCCCACGGCGTATGCTTGATTGATTGACATGTAATGACGCATTCGTCCTTGGTTGACTGATGTACACATTACTTTGGAGGACCTTTCATGTCCACAATATTAAGTTGGGAGTATTGGGTGAGTAAACCACACGTTAGCTATCAAGTCTTTAGTTTCCTTGATGACCTAGCTGAAAAACTGATGTTGTGGTGGTCCAGGGAATAGGGCAAAGTAAAGTGGGGACAGATGAACTTGATCTTGATGTTACAGGTGGCTCGGGATCGCTCCAGGGCCAGGCCTTTATATCGGCAACTCCTGTAGAAAAACAAAACAAACAGACAGACAGACAGAAAAAAAAAGAAACAGTATCTTGCACATTAATTTTCTGTACATCTGACACGCCACATTTTTTCCAGAAACTCCTTCACAGCTTCAATCATCCTTTCATTCGTCTCTCTACACAGTCCCAGCAGCAACACCATCCATTCCCTTCCTGTCTTCTCCACTCTCTCTTCCCATCTATGCCCTAACTCAGTCAAAATCACTTGCATCATCTCCATCCTGTCTCTTTCATACTTCTCACACTCAAGTACCACATGCTCCACTGACTCATCCTCTCCCATGTCACACATCTGGCACACTTTGCTGCGGGACTCAGACCATCTATAATTTCTCTCATTCACATCCATACACTGTGCCCTAGCTCGAAAGAGAAGGTCACCACCCAGGCTGCCATCATACCCCCTCTCATACATTGGGGCTTCTTTCTCTTTGTACCATTCCATAGTGCTCTTTTGTTCCATGCCATTCTTCCATATATTCATTCCCATACACTTCACCTCTCTGTCTATCTCATTCTTCCATTTCCTCACATCCCATTCAGCTCCCACTCTACCTCCTTTTGTCAGGATCCATTCACGTTCCTCTTGGTTCCTCCCAGCCATCCTCATCCCCCACACCACTTGCAATCCATTCCTCTCTGTCCTCCTCATGCATCTCTTCCTCCATTTGCTTCCACTCTCATTCCACAGATACACCTTTCTTGCTATTCTTTCATCATCCATTCTTTCCAACCGCGTGAGGCAGAACTTGATCTTGATCTTGATGTTACAGGTGGCTCGGGATTGCTCCAGGGCCAGGCCTTTATATCGGCAACTCCTGTAGAAAAAAAGAAAAAAAAAAAAAAACAGACAGACAAAAAAAAAAAAAGAAACAGTATCTTCCACATTAATTTTCTGTACATCTGACACGCCACATTTTCTCCAGAAACTCCTTCACCGCTTCAATCATCCTTTCATTCGTCTCTCTACACAGTCCCAGCAGCAACACCATCCATTCCCTTCCTGTCTTCTCCACTCTCTCATCCCAACTATGCCCTAACTCAGTCAAAATCACTTGCATCCTCTCCATCCTGTCTCTTTCATACTTCTCACACTCGAGTACCACAT
>CM035180.1:4520713-4537065 GCA_020233015.1 Callinectes sapidus
CTCTCTCTCTCTCTCTCTACACTGACCTCCCATTAGCTATTAACAAGCGCCAAGGTACTAATGCTAGGGGAACGTTCCAGTCACTTTAGTGTTAATCCCATTTTCATTTCGCGCCGTATATCGAAGTAATGAGAACAACAGCTACAACACCACCACCACCACCACCACCACCTCCACCACCACCACCACCACCACCACCACCACCACGACCACCACCACGATCACCACCACCACCATCATCATCATCAATAACAAAAAAAAATATGATGATAATGATAATGATGATAATGGTTGTAGTAGTAGTAGTAGTAGTAGTAGTAGTAGTAGTAGTAGTAGTAGTAGTAGTAGTAGTAGTAGTAGTAGTAGTAGTGGTAGAAGAAATAGCAAAACAAAGAAAGAAAAAAGAAAAGATCACCAAACAACAGCAGCACCAGTACCAACAACAAAAACTATAACAACAACAAAAACAACAACAACAGCAGCAATAACACAATCAATAATACCTTCATTAACAGCATTGAGCGTGTCAGCAACGGTTTCTTTCCCCGAGTGGCCATCCATCCTGCTTTGCGCTTAAAAACAACAGTTCCAGGCCTGATGCAGCAGTGTCCGGGCTGTGAATTAGTAACACAGCAACAGTGGAGGCTTGATGCAGCTGGGACCGGTATTCAGAAACCCCCGTGCACTCTTGCCACAACAAAGGTACAAGAATAGACCGGTTTCTCTCGAGTGTTTAGGTAATAGTGTAAAATTCTTTATCTTTTGCCAGAACCACAAAAATACCTTTAAAAATCCGTGTATGTGCATTTCCAGGGAGTGTTTTGAAAGTAAATGAGGTTAGGTTAGGTTAGGTCCCGTTACGGTAGGTTAGATTAAGTTAGTTTAGATGAGATGAGGTGAGGTAAGGTGAGGTGAGGTGAAGTGAGGTTAGGTGAGGTCAGGATAGGTCGATTTGTAAGGTCAGGGCAGATTAGATTAGGTAAGGTAAGGTGATTTTAGATTATATCAGTGTAAATCTAAGGACATTCAGAATTCAACACATAAAAATAAAGATGAAATAGTGATAAGCGGCAGAATTAGGATAGGTTAGGTGAAGCTGATAAATCGGAATGAAGAATACGATCACGGAATAAAAAAGTAGAGATAAAAAAAGAGGATAATACTGTGCAACAAATCTGGGATCAACACTGACTCACACACTGGCTTCATTAGAGGACTCTCCTAAAAAAGTCTTGAGCAACAACGTCGCATTTCAGAGCAGCATATCAAATGACATGAGTAAATAAGTGAAAGCAGTCTGATAAATAGGTAATGTTTCCGACTGGGGAGGAGAGAATTACTTTTGCCGACTGACAATTTCGGCATGAGAGAGAGAGAGAGAGAGAGAGAGAGAGAGAGAGAGAGAGAGAGAGAGAGAGAGAGAGAGAGAGAGAGAGCAATCAAACAACAACGATTACTCTTATTTCCTCCTTTCCTGACCACACACACACACACACACACACACACACACACACACACAGGTAAGACAACAAACTCAAATACCTTTAGAAACACAATACTACAACAAAAACAAGTTCCCAGGTATAAGCCCACAGCAGGTACACGTCCTTTTTAATAAGCAGGGATCGGCCAGCATAGGGGAAGGCCAGTGATTAAGACCTGTGGCACTCGAACCCCTTAACACTAACACTGGGCAGCGACTACTTTGTAACTTCGAGGCTTTTTTTTTATGTCAGAGGGGGAAGCTGGCTAAGAGTGACAAAAACAATGATGATAAAAAGCCCACTAATTTGCAAGTCCCCTTAAAGAACAAGAAAAAATAGCCAGAAGTCGGGGACAAATGTCTTGAAATTCCCTTAAATGGAGCATAGAGACGAGAAGAAAGGTAAATTGATATCAAAAGAATAAATTGATACCAAAAAGTAAATTGATACCAAACAGAACAAAGAATAAAAATGGAGGTAAAATATAGAAAGCTGAACGTTGATTAGCTTGCCACAGGTAGTGCCTTAGCTTAGGTTAGGTTAGGTTAGGTTAGGTTAGGCTTACCTTCCCCCACCTTCATCACATTCAGCTCACGTCCAAAGAAAGGAAATACCTGATCAATATCAATTATGTCAATGAAAGTGGGATATATATGGCTAGCTATGGTGTGTGTGTGTGTGTGTGTGTGTGTGTGTGTGTGTGTGTGTGTGTGTGTGTGTGTGTGTGTGTGTGTGTGTGTGTGTGTGTGAATTAATAAATGGATGGATGAATGAATGAATGAATATGTGCGTGTGTGTGAATAAAATTGTAAACAACACACACACACACACACACACACACACATCTCTGGAGAAAGTAAAACAATTCCCAAGGTACCTGTCACCTGTTTAATCTTAGAGAGGACACTGCTGCATGTCACAACAATGTTAAGCCTTTTCTAGTTTGTCATTAGTTAGCACTCACGCCACCTGGGAATACATCTTTGCCTGGATAGAGAGAAAAATATATAGGACATTATTTGTTTTCTTTTCCATGCTACTGACCTGTGAAATAGACAGTGGTGATAAAAAGAGTATTTTAAAGAATCATGGAGGTGAAAGAAACAGAAAAAAAAAAAAACATAATAAAAACACATTCCGCATACATACACATTTCGTGATGCAGGCAAATCAGATTTCAAACACACATATCCCACATACCGAGAATAAATGTCAAAATAAACACAAAATTTATCATTCGAAGCGAACATAATTCACAAGCTGAATGACTAGGGACCAAATGCACACATCATTGCTCCTTCACTTCCCAGAAAACAAACACATGCTTCGTAACAACATTAATGCTCTTATTCACTCCTCACATGCACACATCGAGAACATCAATACCTGCTCCCTTCCCAAGCAATCATAACGAGCGCACCTGACCGAACACTCCAGGCAGCTACTAGTCACCTGCTACATACGCCAGGTTATTTCGGCTGCTTCGCTCACCACGCCAACTCTTCCTTCGTCAGGTTGGTGTTCAGTGGCAGTGGCGGGTAGGGGGCAGCGGGTGTTTTGTTTGGTACGTTGCAAGAAGGGTTTTGTTTTTATTTCTAGTTAAGTATTGTTAAAATTCATTGACGTTTACTACGGGAGAGAGAGAGAGAGAGAGAGAGAGAGAGAGAGAGAGAGAGAGAGAGAGAGAGAGAGAGAGAGAGAGAGAGAGAGAGAGAGAGAGAGAGAGAATGTATTATTAAAGGAGAAGTAAAACTTGGCGTCTGGGACCAAAAGGTGACAGACACTAAGTAAATAATCTTTCATTCATTGACATTTGACTTGTGGTGCTGAAGGGCAATCAATATCCGCCGGAGTTTCTCTTATCGAGTGAGGGCAGTAATGGCTGACCTGCATGGAAAGGAAGGTGCTGCGACGCCAGATTTATTGTTTATTTTCTAAAGTTACGATGACTATACCTGGAAACATAACATGCTTCATTACTGCATCACTGTCAGTAAAGGATCGACCTTCTCTATCACAGTCCTTACAAAAAACAAAGTTTCTAGGAGGAGAGTTGATATTATCTTACTGTCACAATTAAACATCGTATGGATACAATAATAATGGAAATACCTAGAAATATATATCGTCACCTGCAACTCCTTCTAGAAGGAAAAGCAGTGTCAGCATTTCTGAAGTATTGCACCATCTTATTAGGATGTTGCGTCAAATAATATCTACATAAATATATACAGTGAATTCCTACCTATCTTGGCGCTACAATACTGTATGTATCATTTATGAGGGGTTGGCTCCATTCACACTGTGTTATTATATTACATAGGGTGGAATCAAACACTTTTCGTCATATCAACTCATCTCCTTTTACACACATACATACACACACACACACATTCTCTCTCTCTCTCTCTCTCTCTCTCTCTCTCTCTCTCTCTCTCTCTCTCTCTCTCTCTCTCTCTCTCTTTCTCTCTCTCTCTCTCTCTCTCGTATCACAAATTTCACACTCTTTGCTCTCTTGACGTTGCTAACTGCATACCTCCCCTCCTCCTGCGGTGCCGCCTCACAACACTTTCCTCTTCCTTTCATCCCTATTCTGTCAATCTCCCTAATGCAAGAGTTGACTGGTACTCTCAATCTTTCATTCCTTTCTCTGGTAAACTCTGAACCTCCCTACTTGCTTCTTTATTTCCAACTTCCAATGATTTGACTTTATTTAAGAGAGAAGTCTCATGACATTTGTTCCTGACTTTCGGCTAATTCTTTTGATCTTTAAGGGGACTGGCAAATTAGTGGGTTTCTTTTATTTTTATTGTTTTTGTTGCCCTTGGCCAGCTTCCCTCTCTTACCTATGAAGAAAAAAACAGAATAATCCAGAAATGTAATATGCATGACACTGAGCTTTGACTCCAAACAAAACAAAGTTGTCGAAAAAAAAATCTATTCTTTTATCATTGAAGAGAAATGTTTCCATCATTCCAGTGTCACTTGGGTCGGAATCTGTGCTCTTACAAAAGTCTCGGGTGGAAAACCTGAGTATGGGAAGGGAAATGGAGGGCGCCATACACAGGTAAAGATCAATAGGAGCATGACACACCAATATATTTTGTTCCTATTTCATTCCATCTCTATCATATCAATATCAGCTTAGAGGTAAACAATACATTAAAAAGTTTGATCCAATATCGTTTAAAAAAAAGGGGTAATAGAACTGATAAAGAAACTAATTCATTGCCAGAGTTGTCTAGACAGCATTCTTTTGACGCAATATTTTCATGATTTATACATTATTACAGGGAAAAACACTGCCAACACCCGACTGATCAATCATTGACTCGTCCTTTGAAAACAGTCGCAGTGAGAAAGCGAAGCGCGTCACCCTCTCTGGCCTGCCTTGCGTCTTCTGTACGAGGTCATTCTGAAGGCAGTTGTGAGGGTAAGGCGCTCTATAAGGTCGGTATTCAGAAACACTTTACTCTCAACACATCAATTTTCAAAGATCACCGAGACGACTAGCCGGGTTTTCAAGACAGTTTCTCCTCATGATAAACAAGGAATACTGCCAATCCATCGCCAGAACCATAAAAATACTCTTAAAAACATGACCATCTTCCAGTAGAGCCTTTTTCAAAACGGTGATTGGGTAGAGCAAATCGTTTAAGAATACGGGTGTAAGTTGCTAGGTACTGCTGCATGTCCTCACTAGAGCTGGGTTAATCAATCAAGTTAATCAATCAAAAGTTAATTGATTAACGTTTTTTTGACTTAATCATAATCATAATCATAATCACCATTTCAAAAAATTAATCAATCATTAATCTTAATCAAAATCGTGTGGATCCGTGATTACTATCGTTGATTAACCCTGGACGGGTATCGCTGTGCCTGTGCCATATTTGCAAGTTGCAACATGGCCCCTCCCACAACGTGCTTTTGCGCCTGCGCGCGCCATTTCGCCTGCTAGAACCCCGATACTACACTTGGCGAGTCAGTTGAGCTCCCGCTGTCATATGGTATTCCTAACTATTGAAAAAAACCTTGATAACGAAAGCTAAAAGCTTTCGTTATCAAGGTTTTTTTCCTTGTATGTGGCGTTGAAAATAAATGAATTTGTTGACTTCTCGAATCATTCCAAGTTAATCATTCATTAATCATAATCACTCGAAAGAAAATTAATCATTAATCATAATCATAATCACAAGTTGGAGGACTTAATCAATCATAATCATAATCATGGCTAGAAAAAGCTAATCATAATCATAATCATAATCATGGTTTCCGAAAATTTGTTAATTGACCCAACTCTAGTCCTCACCAAACTATCTCGGCCGCTCCTTTGCCGCCCCTCACACTCCTTTCACTACCGGCGCAGTCCTCACTCGGCACTCCCGGCGTGAGGGAGGGAGCCATACCGGCGCCGCATCCCTTCTCACCCCCACATTATTATTATTATTCATCCACCGTAAGTAATTATTGATATTGACTCGGTAACAACAGCCACAGCCTACTACTTCACTGTTGACCTTCCTTCCTTGTGATTGAAAGACACTGGGCGTATAATGGAATCTTACAGCTGCACTATGAAGTCACACGGCGGATTGGCCTGGCCCCCCACGGCGTTATGGACTCGCTCAACACGAGTATTTGGCGTTGTCGATACCTGTGCAGACGGACAAAGACTCGGATCTTCAAGTCGCTGGTGATCCCTGACTTACTCTATGGTTGTGAGACATGGACACTGAACACCGACCTGAAGAGGCGAATTGATGTCTTTGGTACATAGCAGATGCCTTGACAGGATCATAGGATACCGCTGATATGACTTTGTGTCAAATCAGCGATTGTTCCGTGAGACCGATTCGAGGCCTATTACTAGCATAGTCCATCAGCGCCAACTGCGGCTATATGGGCATGTGGCACGATACCCGGAAGCCGATCCTGCTTGTCGGGTTGTTTCCGTAAGGGATAACCCGACTTGGAGGAGGCCTAGGGAACGCCCACAGAACTCTTGGCTGCGGCAAGTCGATGCCTCCTGCTGGGAGTCACTCGGTATGGGAAGGGAGCCTGCTTGGAGACTCGTGAGGCGTGACCGCCAGGGGTGGCGCCGTAGGGTAAGTGAGGCAACGCGCCCCCCCGGCGTATGCTCCCCATGATATATATATATATATATATATATATATATATATATATATATATATATATATATATATATGTGTGTGTGTGTGTGTGTGTGTGTGTGTGTGTGTGTGTGTGTGTGTGTTTTATATAGAAGGGAGGCGGCCTTCAATAAAAATCAAACAAAAAAGCCCACTAAAGGTCCTCAGCAGGTCTTTAGGAAAGTTCTAAAGTGAATGATTTGAAGTAGGCGCCGCAACAGTCAGGGTCATATGGCACCCTTACCAAACGGGTGAAACCCCATAAAACTAAAACCAATGAAATAAAAAAATCAAATAAAAACATTAAAAAATAAAAAATGTAAAAAAAAAAATAAGCAAAGACAGGTAAAAATTGTATAATAGAGAGAGGATGCCTGCCTCCTTCAAAAAAGGCTAACACGTCATGACCTGGGGAAGGACACGCAGGCCCAAGCATCTTACATAGACCATATACCCCATCCGCACCTTGACATTTGAAAAGGAAGCGTTGCCGGAGTTATTCCCAAATCGGGCACTCGACCAGCAAGTGCCGTACAGTAAGAGGAACTAGACAGCCATTGCAGTACGGTTGATAATCTCCTGATATCAGGTAGCCGTGGGTGAGGCGAGTGTGACCTATCTGCAGACGAACTAAGGATGTCTGCGAACGACGATCTTGGACTTTAATATAATTCCAAGAATGAGACATTGTTTTATTAAACTCACCCGTTTTAGAGGTAGCACCACAAATGTTCCACCTCTCCTGCCAAATAGCTATGATGGCTTCGCGAATTATTGGGAGTACCTACATCCGTACACGGGACAGGGCTAGGAAAAGCAGCCATAATAGCCGCTTCCCAAGCAAGTCTATCAGCTTGTTCATTGCCAGACACGCCGACATGTCCCGGAACCCATCAAAACTCAGTACGATACCCCCTCTTGTAAAGGAGATACAATCCCTCCAGTGCGGAGAGGACCAGAAAGAGTGTAAGAATTAAGAGCAGAGAGGGCACTACGACAATCACTAAAAATCTTAAAATAATTGACTGGAAAAGTAAAAATAATTTGTAAAGCCAGAATTATTGCAGACAATTCTGCAGTAAAAATAGAAGCCACCACTGTGAGACTACCTCACCGACAGAACTCAGGGAACACTACACCAAATCCAACACCGATATCAGAACCATCAGTAAACAATGAGATTGAGCCAGACTGGTCAGAGGTATGTTCTAAAAATAGGGTACAACCAAAATTAGTTGGTAAATCCTTCTTACTATCTACAACCGGTTTACGAACGGACACACCGGGGAAATGCCAGTACCCAACTCTAGGCAACCTGTAGAGGCAGATAAAAAAAAAAAGGAGGAACAGATAATGTCGTCATAACAGACTGTACCCAAAACCCAAAAGGTTTGGGGAGACTAGGACGAGGAGTGAAAGAGAGCGTACGAGAATCATGTATGAGCAACTTACAGGAGACACACTGGGGAAGGCGTTGTGTCCGGAACCAACAACGCAACAGGGACGAATGACGACGCTAATTAAGACGCAAGAAACCTGCATCTACAAGGAGGCTAGGAGTTGGAAAAGATCGAAAAGCACCGGTAGCCAGGCGGACTCCGGCATGGTGCACGGAGTCGAGAATACACAAGCGGACCTCTTTAGCAGACGAGTAAATCTCACAGCCATATACCAACTTGGGAAGGACAAGTGTCCTGTGGAGAAGTGTGTCCCCGCCAGAATCCGAAGAAGCGATAAGGGCTTCTGACAAACAGTCTTCACATAACGAAGATGAGCCACCCAGGTAAGATGACTATCAAAGTCTAGACCAAGATAACGAGTCGTCTCAACATAGGAGATGCACCTCTTTGAGAGATAAAAGGTCTGGGTCAGGATGACCACCGTGAAGTCGACAAAAGTGCGTGGCTATAGTCTTTGAGGGGTGAAATCGAAAACCGCGTTCAACAGCCCAACGAGATACTCTATTAATTGCAGCTTTCTTTCTATCAACGACATACGAGCAGCTGAGAAAGAAATGGGTCAACATAGACACAATCAGGTAGCACATCAATGACAGACACTATCAATAGCCACAGCAAACAAGGTAATACTGAGAATACTACCCTGTGGTACATCATCCTCAAGAGGAAAATCCTTAGAAAGACCACCACTTGCCCGGTCTCGTATAAGACGATCAGATAAAAACTGCGGAGTAAAAAGAAGGAGGTGGCTACGAATACCAGACTCATATAAACTATGTAAAATGCCTTTACTGCAGGCTGTGTCATATGTTTTCTCCAAATCGAAAAACATAATGATTTGATAGTGGTTATTGACAAACGCCCTGCAATTGGACGAATCTAATGACAAAAGAGCATCAATGGTAGACCGCGCCTTTCTAAAGCCATATTGCACCAGGGTTAAGAAATTACCGCTTTCTAGGCACCACACAAGACACATTGACCATCTTCTCTAATGCCTTACAAACACAAGAGGTCAAAGAGATCGGCCAACAATTAGTAGGTTGAAGATGATCCATCCCAGGCTTTGAGATGGGGAGTACAACTGCCACACCCAACGAAGAAGGGAAATCACCGATACACCAAATAAGATTATATAAATCAAGTAAAAACGTAAAAGCAGTATGAGACGCGTTACGTAAGAAGGCATACGGAATATCATCAGGCCCGGCAACGAATCGTGACACCGAGATAAAGCAGTCTTTAATTCTGATGCTGAAGACGGAATATTGTAAGACTCGCTACCGGGGGAAGTAAAATCAACTTCAACATCCTCTAAATTTTGCCTTTATCTAGCAACTGGCACCCCGGGGTCTTTTCGAGAGATATTTGCAAAATGAGAGGCAAATAGATTGGGAATTGTCTCAGGTTCTGCCACCTCACCGGCATTCAATAGGACAGGAGGAGGAGGAAGAGAAAACTTACTGGAAATCTTGCGGACTTTGTTAAAAATCTCGGCTAAACGAATCTTACCTGTGATGGAGGAGAGATGACATCTCCAAGAACTGTGTTGAGTTTCTTTGAGGATGCGGTAAACTAGAGCACGGGCTTCTAAAAAAGCCTACAAATATTGAGGGTCACCACGATTGCGGCGTAGCCTATTAAAGGCAGATCGTTTCATTCTCACAGCGTTCGAACACACTTCATTCCACCAAGGGACGGGATGTTTGGGAAATTAGCCTGATGTTCTGGGAACACATTGGAAGCCTGCAGATCGCAAAATGTCAGCGAAGTAAGTTACTGCCTCGTCACAGGTCGTGAAATCAGTTAATTAATGGGCGAATAGATGAACTAAGCTCTGTGTAACGCTGCCAATCTGCCTTATCCAAACGCCAATGGCTCAAAATCCGCAGATTCGATTAAAATAGGAAAATGATCACTACCGTGCAGATCCGAGATACCCCGCCAACTAAAATCAAGGAAAGAATTAGAAGAAAGTGAAAGATCAAAATAAGTAAAAGTACCTGTTTGACTGTGGAAGTGAGTCACATCATCTGAATTTAAGAGCTCCAATTCTTCGTCTTCAATAAAAGAGGCAAAGAAATCCCTTCCATGATGGCGACCATTGAAATCCCCTAGTATGAGGAAAGGAGGCGAAAGATCATGAACCAGGGCGTCAAGATGAGGCCTGGTAATAGGAATACCGGGAGAAAGATACAGGCTACATAAGGTATAGAATCTGCCAAAAATACCTTAACAGTGACTGCCTGCAGCAGGGACTGAAGTTGCACCGGGGTAGAAGGGACATCAGAACAAATAAAGACAGCTGTTCCACTGTGGTTGCCCTGTCCGGGAATAGGGATATTAAAAAAAAACTAAGATAACCGGGAAGACTAGAAGGAATACTATCTCCAAGCATCGTCACCTGTAGACAAATGCATGCAGGAAAATGCCGGGAAATTAATAAACTGAGTTCCTCCCAAGAGGCTCGCAGACCCCGACAATTCCACTGAATGAATTTGGATGTGGCAAATTAAAATTTCTGACGAGTCCCTCCAAAAGAAAGTGACTTTCCTTTACTCTTACCAACTTCACTGTTTATGGTAACATGACGGATACTCGGTGAACCAGCTATTCCCGATGAAGGAGCAATTGGAACTCGAGTAGAACCGATGGCCTTCAGGTTTCGGACAGGAGAGTAGTTTCTGTTTGAAAGTGACACATTTGGTGTGTGCCACATCAGGACCAGAGCGATCTCACGAAGTGAAATGAACGATAGCATGAGTTTGACCAACCGAAAGAATAGAATCTTGAGACATTTGGCAATCGAAAATATCAGGGCATGGCGTCATCAACTAAATGCGTATCCTCACAATTAACAGCATCTGCAACTGCAGACGGCAAGACACTGAGAAGTAGTCGTCTGCAGAAGCGGACGAGACTATCAACAGAGTGTACACGAGGAGAAGGAATGACCTTTGTCGGAGGCACACTCAATAAATCAACCGAGTCTACAGAGCAGTGCTGACTTTTGTGTGTAGGCCGGGTGGGTGGTCTATGCTTTGGACCTCGTGGCTTCCTAGTCTCTGGGGAAAGAGGAGACAAAATACCGGCGGAAGTAAGCCCATCAGAATCTTCACTAGCACCGGCATCATCCAAATCCAAATAAGGAATTTTTTTACTGAAAGGAATCCGAGAAGAGCGAAGATCAGTGGCCTACAGGAAGTCGTGGTCTGAGATTAATTACGAGAAACTAATTTGGTAGCATATGAAGAAAGTTCACCACCCTTGCCCTGTCTGAATGAGAGTTCTCGACAGGCAGCACCCAGGCTGATAAAGTGGGAGTTCGCATGTTGGAGAACATCTTGCTCTTAGCGATATCGGGGACACTCCCGGGAACTTAAATTGTGGCCGTCCCGGTAGTGAAAGCAGTATGGGGTAGAGTCACATTCCGATGTAGTATGGGAATCCTTGGATGAGCAACAGCCGCATCGGGGAGCTGTAGTGCAGTGTTTTCGACTGTGGCCGAACTTGTAATAATCGAAGCACTGAAGAGGCCTATCGATGAAATTCTTCACTCGCAGCCGAAGTGGGCCAACGTTGATGTAATCTGGGTGGGAAGAACCAAAGAAGGTCAGAACGATCATATTGTCTTTTCTTCTCACCTTCCATACCTTCTGGACGGTGGACGGGCACATGGCATAGATTTCGTCTTCACTCACCCAGGGACTATTCCCCGGCAGTAATTGAAGGTTCGGTGGGGACGAACAGAATCAAATATAGAATTATCTGAACACTGTAAGTGAAGCAGCATCTTTGCTTGAGACAAATCCCTGGCCTTAACTAGTAGCCCCTTACGGTATTTTTTTAACGTTTTCCCTCGGAATGTGGCCCACTTCTGTATGAAGGTACCGAGTGGCATGGATGAAATTCCCCTGGCCGTTGCGATAATAGGCTTGTCGAACCTCCGGAGAGTCCTTCTCAGCTGTACGCTCCAGGATGTTAGGAACGTAGTCAAGATCACACTCGGTCACATTTCTTGAAGAGAGGGTCTCTGCATGAAGACCCGGGATGTTGAACGATCCCACGGCCTGCAAAGCTAACCTAGGTTCTGCAGCAGTGGCAAAGACCACATATCACCTATTAGAAGGACAGTCCCTGTCATATGTCTGCCGGATGCGGACAATGTCCCCATACTGCTTTACAAAATCATGAATGGCCCTGCATTTAAGGTCCTCGGGAAGGTCACGCAGGAGGAGGACATCACATCCTCGGCAGCAGGTGAGTCCAAGTCATTACTGTGACCAGAGGAAATTACCTCGGAGGCCTGGTCAGCCACCTCACGAGGGGAAGAGTGACATTGCTTACCATATACATAGATCTACAGAATATATGACCCCAGGGGCCAAAAGCTACCGCCTACCGGAACAACGAGGGGACCGAGCGCTGGCTGCCGCGGACGGGGTACCTTGTCCCCCACGAGACTGCTTGTTTCAAAAAGCAGTCCCGATGGATACGAATGTTTGCCCACGGCAGTGCCAAAGCCCCCTTCCCAAATGTCTTCTGGTCCAGACACCCAACCATCGAACGGAGGATAGCTCCCAAGGGCGGTCCCTCTGACAAGTGGCACCGTTGACCCGTACTGGCAGCATACTACTTGGGGGCCACTTAGTCTGGCCTTTCCCTGGCAGACCTTACTGGCATGGGAAACCCCTCTCTTCACAAAAAAGGGGCAGAGGACGGGTCGAAACACCCTCCAGCATAGCTCTCCAGGTACTTCGGTCACACAAGCTCTCCCACCACGACAAGGCGGCTCCCACAAGAGGGGGGGGGGGGGAGTTTTAAATCAATAGCCAAAAGAATGGGATGAGTGTCTTCATACCTCTCTCTTGAAAGAATTCAGTTATAAGCGGATGGAAATACAGAAGCAAGGAGAAAGTTCCAGAGTTTATCAGAGAAAGGGATGAAGGGCTGAGAATACTAGTTAACTCTTGCATTAGAGAGATGGACAGAATAGGGGTGAGAAAAAGAGGTAAGTCTTGTGCAGCGAGACCGCGGGAGTAGAAGAGGCAAGCAGTTAGCAAGATCGGAGGAGGAGTTAGCATAAAAATAACGGTAAAAGATAGAAAGAGGGGCAAAATTGCGGCAATGAAAAGAGGCTGAAGACAGTAAGTCAGAGTAGAGGAGTTGATAAGACGAAAAGCTTTTGATTCCACCCTGTTCAATAGAGCTGTATGAGTGGAGCCTCCGCAAACATGTGAAGCATACTCCATACATGGACGGATAAGATCCCTGTATAAAGTTGACAGTTGAGGAGATGAGAAAAACTGGCGGAGACGCCTCCGAACACGTAACTTCATTGAAGTTATTTTAGCTTGAGAGATGTGAAGTTTCCAGTTTAGGTTATTTTATTATTAAGTAAAGGATATACCGAGAATGTTCAGTGTAGAAGAAGGGGACAGTTGAGTGTCAATGAAGAAGAGGGGATAGTTATTTGGAAGGTTGTGTTGAGTTGATAGTGGAAAAATTAAGTTTTTAAGGCATTGAACAGCACTATGTTTGCTTTGCCTCAATCAGAAATTTTAGAGAGATCAAAAGTTAGGCGTTTTGAAGCTTCCCTGCGTGAACTGTATACTTCCTGAAGGGTTGCTGAAGTAGAAAATTGCTGAAGGCTTCCTGAAGTAGAAAATTGCAAGGTGGTATCATCAACATAGGATTGGATAGGGCAAGAAGTATGATTTAGAAGATCATTGATGAATAATAAGGAGAGTGGGGGATAGGATAGAACCTTGAGGAACACCACTGTTAATAGATTTAGGAGAAGAACAGTGACAATCTACCACAGCTGCAATAGAACGATCAGAAAGGAAAAGAGATGAAGTTGCAGAGAGGATAAAAACCCTAGCAGCGTAGTTTGGAAATTAAAGCTTTGTGCCAGACTTTATCAAAAGCTTATGATATGTCTAGATCGACAGCAAAGGTTTCTCAAAAATATATAGAAGAGGATGACCAAGACTCAATAAAGGAAGCTAGAAGATCACCATTAGAGCGGCCTTAACGGAAGCCATACTGCCGATTCGACAGAAGATTGTGAAGTGAGAGATTTTTAAGGATATTCTTGTTGAGAATAGAATAAAAACTTTAGATAAGCAAGAGATTAAAGCAATACGACAGCAGTTTGAAGGATTAGAACGGTCACCCTTTTTAGGTAGGGGCTGAATGTAGGCAAACTCCCAGCAAGAAGGAAAGGTAAATGTAGATCGACAGTTGAAAGAGTTTGACTAGGCAAGGTATAAACACGGAGGCACAGTTTCTGAGAAAAATAGTAGGAACCCCATCAGGTCCATAAGCCTTCTGAGGGTTTAGGTTACCGAGGACATGGAAAACATCATTACGGATGATTTTAAAAGGTAGCATGAAGTAGTCAGAGGGGGGAGGATAGGGAGGAACAAGCCTAGATTCATCCAAGGTAGAGTTGTTAGCAAAGGTTTGAACAAAGGGTTCAGCTTTAGAGATAGATGATATGTCATTGGTGCCACCAGGCTGAACTAAAGGAGGGAAAGATGAAGAAGTAAAGTTGTCGATGTTTTTGGCTAGATGCCAGAAGTCTCGAGGGGAGCTAGAAGAAGGAGTTTTGGACTAGTTGAAGAGCAGACTTGGCATGATTCCGGGCAGAAATATATAGCGCATGAGACCTAGGTGATGAAAGGCTCAAGTACCTTTTGTGGGCCGCCTCTGTATCATGGATAGCACGAGAGCATGCTGTGTTAAACCAGGGTTTGGAAGGTTTAGGTCGAGAGAAAGAATGAGGAATGTACGCCTCCATGCCAGACACTATCACCTCTGTTATGCGCTCAGTACACAGACCCTGACACGGAAGCAGTAATCATTCCAAGAAAAATCAGCATAATACCTCCTCAGGTCTCCCCAAGTGGCAGAGGCAAAACGCCAAAGGCACCTTCGCTTTGGAGGATCCTAAAGAGGGATTGGAGAGATAGGACAAAATACAGATATGAGATTGTGATCGAAGGAAACCAACGGAGAGGAAAGGGTGACAGCATACGCATAATGATTAGAGGTTAAGAAAAGATCAAGAATGTTGAGTGTATCTCCAAGATGGTCAGGTATACGAGTAGGGTGCTGCGCCAGTTGTTCTAGGTAATGAAGGATAGCAAAGTTAAAGGCATGTTCACCAGGATGGTCAGTGAATGGAGAGGAAAACAAAAGCTGGTGGTGAACATTGAAGTTTCCAGGAATGGAGATCTCCGCAAGAGGAAAGAGAGTCAGAATGTTCTCCACTTTAGAAGTTAGATAGTCAAATAATTTTCTATAGTCAGAGGAGTTAGAGAGTGACTCTGAAATTGAATCCAGATGATGGAAAACTCAGAAGATTCAAGAGCGTGGGCACGAGAGCAAATTAAGTCGTTGCGGAAATAGACCCAACATCCAGCGCTTTGTGTATGGATAGATAGCTTACATTTCGACAAGGATTTCTTGCAACCTATTTTTGATTCTGTGCATCGACAGATACTCTAGGATCTTCTGCCTCTATGTGGGATTCCAGCAAGGATTATTGATATATTAACTAGCATGTACTGCAGAACTGTGAGCGTTGCAAAGAGGATGTGCTCAGCTTTTTTTTTTTTTTTTTTCCATGAATACGGGAGTGAATCAAGGATTCATGTTTTCCCCATCACTTTTCAACAAATACACGGGCAGAGTACTAGAGAGATTTGTGAACCAATGTCATTGTGGAGCATGTATTGGCAATACTGAGATTACAGATCTTGTTTTTTACTGATGATGCAGGAATCTTTGCCTAGCTTCTTGTAATGGCTCTAGAGGCACTGCGGGAGTAGGCAAAGCGCTTGGGATTCCTGGTTTCTTGGGCCAAGACCAAGGTTTAGGTGTTTGGAGGCTTATTGGTATAACAGCACAGTCTATTTATGTGTGTGGCCAGGACATTGATCTCTCGGGAAAAAAAAAATAACGTACCTTGGTGAAATAGAGCATAATGATGATGGGTTGAGCCAGGAAGTTGTATGGCGCATTGGCCTGGCCCATGCCGAAATGAACTCACTTAACGCAAGTATTTGGCACTGTCGGTACCTGTGCAGACGGATGATGTTTCGGATCTTTATGTTGCTGTTTATCACTGTCTTACTCTAAGGCTGTGAGACATGGACACTGAACATCGACCTGAAGAGGCATATTGATGTCTTTGATACTGGATGCTTTGCAGGATTGTGGGATGCCACTGGTATAAATTTGAGTTA
>CM035180.1:4537165-4547321 GCA_020233015.1 Callinectes sapidus
AATCAGCAATTGTTCAGTGAATCTTATTCGAGTCCAATTATCAGCTTAGCCCCTCAGCGCGAACTGCGGCCATGTGGCACGCTATCCGAAAGCCGATTCTGTTCATTGGGTTGTCTCTGAAAGAGTTAACCCAGCATGGAAGAGGACAAGTGGACGCCTACAGAACTCTTGGCTGGGGCAAGTCGATGCCTCTTTCTGGATGTTACTAAGTGTGTATGGGAACGGAACCTGCATGGGGACTCGCGTGGTGTGAGCACCGGGATTGCCGCCATAGGGTAGGTGTTGTGACCCGCTTTCTAGCATATTTTTCCCGATTGATTAATTTATAGTCAAATTGAAAATAAAACTATATTAATGAAAAGGGTAACTGACTTATGGAAGACAGATTTTGAGGTGTTAAAAGTTATTTACAAGTAACTGACTGTCAACTTATAGGAAAGGAAGGTCAGGTAAGATTCATGATGGATGATGGGGAGAGAAGATTGAGCAGGGAGTGTTGTGAAGTGAGGAGGGAGGTGAGAGAAGACATGTGTGTGTGTGTGTGTGTGTGTGTGTGTGTGTGTGTGTGTGTGTGTGAAAAAGATATACCAATCAACGTAGCGTGTGGAGGTGTGTGAAGAGCTCTTGGATACGAGGCTCACACCTGGCTTCAAAACTGGTGTTCGTAAGGCTAGCGGCTAGCCGCTTGAGCATGCAAAACTCTTTGGCTGATACATACCCATGTTCAGTGTCGACAGTACTAACAGCACCAGCGAGGCCACCATCACAATAATCCCCCTTAGATAGTGACATAAAGGCAGTGTTGCTCAAGTTGGGGAGGGCAATAGTACAAAAAATACTAATCGCCACCTCAGGAAGGTAAAATCAACAATTGTAACAGTGACTCACACAACAGAAAACAAGATAATAGACAATCGGGCATCAGATCCAGACAGCAACAAGAAGGACACTATCACCCTCCTGCTGGAGAGCATGGCTTTTCTTTCTAATACTTAGTCATATGAAGTAGTTCAAATAACATGAATGCAAGGCAACACTTCTCTCCTCATACTACAAAATGAAAAAAAAATCCAGTATTCACCTCCTCCTCCTGCTGAGCCTACATCACTGCAATGCAAGAGTGGCCGAAAAGTAAGAGCATCTTCTCAGACGTGTGATTGCCGAGGTGAGAATGCACTCACCTCCAGCAGGATTTCCACACTTCCTACTTAAGTCTCCTTTCTGGAATGAGAAACCTGGATGGCATTTTCATCCAGGTGTCAGGTAGGAAAGGGTGTTGGTCTCCCACCCTTTCCTACCGGAATAACTTTGCGAACCGGCACCGACTCAGATAAAATGGCAATCTTCTCACTCAATGTGCGTAGCCTCCACAAAAATATCGATGACATCACTCACTTCACCTTAAAGCACCAAACAAACATTGTCGAGACTGAAACATGGATTTCCGCTGATGTGGAGCCAATCTTCACTACGATCCAAGGATACCCCCACTAGATTAAGAGATGATCAACAAGGAAGACAGGAAGGATGTATGGCATTGTGCAGCAAAGAAAGACTGTAGGCTCAAAGCCTGGATATAGAGATGCTACTCTTGACAGAGATGGTGTTTTTATGATTAACGATGGCTAATGACACAGGCGTGCTGCTTTGTGTTATGTACCTTTCCTCAAGAGAAGGTTCTGCTACCTTAGAGTTCATCACAGAGTACTGGCACGTCATCGTTGCAGGCACGTCCTAATCATGGATGCTTTAAACAACTACATGGAGGTGACCCCCCAAAAAAAACAACCACCGAAAGTAAAAATAAAAAATCCATGAACATGGTGAGACATGGTATTCTTTCACCAGCTTGGATAGGTAGGAGGATCTAACCACCACATCATTCTGATCCGGAAATCTGAGATCACCTCCCGCTCCGTATGATTGTGGGACAGAGCTGATTGGCATTTTCTGAAGAGGGATCTACAAAGCAAAGACTGGAGTGCTAGTAGTTTTTGAGACCCACTGACCAACCTTGGTTTGGTTATCAATGTCGACTTGGGGGAGAGAAGTATTCAGCATGGCTATGCTACAAAAGGGACCCGAATCGGCCCAACAAGTCTTCACCGAGAGGTATGCAAGAATATGACGACCATCAGCGAGTAGGCATCGTGGATATGAGACAATGAACTCTGCTTTAAACTGGGTGGACCACAAAAGGGTAGAAAGAACTGATGATGCCTTGTTAAGGGAAGAAGAGGTAACAACCATCAGGAAACTATCTCTTCCGACCGTCACTGACTCGGGCAGGCCTCCACCTCAGCCGGCGCAGTAGTGTGACTGCATGATAACAATGGTGACACATGAAAAGATGGAGAACATCTAGGCCTGATGACGTAAGCACTCAAGTGCTGCACCACTGCTCATGAGCAGTGCTCACTCACTGCTAATGAGTTTCTCATTAAGGTGTTCATCTTTGGTGTTCACCTTTGGTTCTGGTACAAAAGAAAAATAAAGATCTGACCCTGACAACTGTAGGTTTATCTCCCTGTTATCTGTGGTTGACAAAGTCTTTAAGATGATGATGATGGAGACCCTCACTCATCACCACAATGATAATTCTTCGCTTTCCAATCATCAATTCAAGTTTAGATCTGGCTGCTTCATATTGAATCTTTTTTTGCTGCTATGCAGAGACTGGCAATAGTCCCTGAGCAACGGCCTGGATATCCTTATTGCTGCTTACGGCAACGAGGGTACCTTAGAACGGGTATGGCACGCTGGTCATTGAAGGGTATCTTTTGATGTTGATGGCTGACTATCTCCACGATACTGTGGTCAATAACCAACAGTCGTGGAGCCTTCCATCTGGAGCCTCAGTCCCTCAAGGATTTGTGCTGGGACAGCATCTCTAGAACCTATACATTTACAGCCCCCCTGGAATCCTGCATATATCGATGACTACAGGCAGATGAGCTTTGCGCATGAAAAGACTCAGGTCATGGAGAGGTCTTAGTTCTCATCTTCACAAGTTGTTGAAGGTAGGGTGAGGTTCGACTTCGTTGCCCTCAAACTTCCCGGACAAATCAAGTTCCTCAGAGCTCCGATATATATATATATATATATATATATATATATATATATATATATATATATATATATATATATATATATATATATATATACTTTAGGATTCGATATTTTAGGTAATTCTAATTTGAAAATACTTATACACATATTCTGTGTTTTGCTTTGTTTTACTAAAAAGCAATGTAGAAATTTTATGTTGCGGGAACCGCTCGCTTTGGTGGGTCTCCGGCTCTTTTCCTCCGTCCCTGACACGATATGTAATTGTTATTAGTCTTAGAGCTTTGTATATTTCCTCTGTTATATGATTAATGTCCTTGTAGTGTGTGTGTGTGTGTGTGTGTGTGTGTGTGTGTGCATGGTTTCACTGACTTCATGATTCGAATCTTTGGGGTACTTAACGGGATTTAAACGAGCATGTTTGTGTGTTTGAACTAATTTTATGTTTCGTTCGTATCGTTTCAATGTATCGTTCGTTGTTAAAACCGAACTGACAAATGGGCTTCTTGTATGAATTCGGACAGAAGTATTAAAAGAGACAGCAGCAGAAGGACATGTTTTCTCACACCTCCACCTCCAGACTACCACAAGCTATCAAGGCATTCAGCACAGCAGTATACGATGCCTCACGACGCTAAGCCTACGAAGGTGAACCGAGGAGATTCCATGGACCTCCGTTTAATTCCTGAGTTTGACGACACATCCCAGGCAGTGGTGGAGTAGCTTGAGAAGGTGGAGTTGACTTACAAGCTACGAGGTATCACTGAGCTGCATACAGTGGTACCGATGCGACTCACCGGTGGAGCATTCTCGGTCTATCAACAACTAACCAGAACCAATAAAAATAAGTACGAGAAGATAAAGGAAGCGCTCATCTCCGCGTTTGCTGCGTGATGGCGAGCGCGTGGATGTATACTTAGCTGACCTGCACCGCCTCGCTGAGCTGTTTTGGCTGCGTGACCGAATCTTGTCTAAGTTGTGCGTTCGACGGCGGCCTTCCTGAAGCTGCTCGCCCCCTTTTGAGAGCTGGATCCCGCATAGAGAGCATGGATACCGATCATTCTGCATCGTGCTCGAGCTGTTCTGGCGGACGACAGCTTTGACTTCAGAGCTTCAACACAACTCACCTGCGTCAGTCGGCCTACAGCGGCGGCTTCTGCGTCACCGAGTGTTGGTGGTGTGCGCTGCCTGGCCTGTAATCAGCCCAACGATTACGCCCGTGACTGCCTGGCTGGACGAGGTGGACGAAGAGGTGGGTGTGGCACCGTGTGCTGCTTTAATTGTGGGCGGCGAGGACATATTGCTTCAATGTGTTCGGGAAGCGCATCAGGAGAGGTGGGATCAGCGCCAGCCTCCTCTCTGGACAACCAATGAGAGGTGCGTTACCCACTGTTGGAATGAAGGTTAACGACGTGAATTGTGAAGCACTGATAGATACCGGCTGCACGAAGTGTATTGTACATGTGTCGCTGTGTTCCCGATGGAAAGGAGAAAACGTCAGTGTGATGACTGTGAGCGGAGAGTCGTACGAGTGCATGGGGACGGGAATGGTGCAACTTCAGCTGGTAACGGGAGTGTCTGTATCCATGAGCGCCCTTGTAGTGCCCTCAAAACCACTTGACCTTGGCTTTATACTGGGCATGAACGGCATCGCAGCCCTACAGGGTGTAAGAACTTGTTCGCCGAACGACGTGCGGTTTGGCATAACAGAAGTGCGGCTTCAGCAGTTGCAGCGTCTAACCCACCAGACATTGATAACAGGGATTTTAGAGTGACCTACGACACCAGCTCAAAACAATGGACAGTGATATGGAATTGGAGAGATGGCATGGAACCGTCGCGACTGTTTAACACTGTTTCTGAATACAAGGTGTCAAAAGAAGCTAGGCAAGAGTATGAAAATGAGCTAATGCAGTGGATTGCAGACGAATGGCTTGTTCCTTATAATGAAAATATGCTCTGGCCCGTGAAAGAAACAATTCCGTTGATGGCTGTTGTGCAGCAAAACAAGCAAAATGTTCGCCCCGTACTTGATTTCCGCGAACTAAGCACTTACCTAAATCTGCACACAGCCGAGGCGGATGTCTGCGCGCTGAGAAAATACGGGAGTGGCGGCGCCGTGGCCAGAGGATTGCGCTCATAGACTTGCACAAAGCTTATCTAAAATTTCACATTCATCCATCCTTATGGTCGTACCAGACTGTTGTATTCTGTGGAATACGCTATTGCTTTACGAGATTAGGCTTTGGCCTAAATATTGCACCCCTTGTCCTGAAGAAGGTGCTAAGTCGCGTGCTGAGTTGGAATGAGAAGATTGATAGCACCACTTCTCCTTACCTGGATGACATCTTGGTGGATGAGTGGCGACCGCAGTGTAAGTGGAGGATCACCTGAAACGTTACCGTCTGGTCTGTAAATCCCCCGAGCGTGTGTATAAAGGAGCTAGAGCTCCGGTGCTGGGCATCAGAGTCTGGGGGTAGCACCACGGTCTCGTCTGGAAACGCGACAACAATGTTCCTGACCTACCAGAAAAAAAACTGACGAGACGGATTGTGTTTTCCATCTGTGGTCAGTTAACCTTCCTGTCTGCGGTTGGCTGCGTGTGGCGTCGTCGTACGTTAAGAGACTAGCTAATTCTGCTACGACTTCGTGGGACGACGAGAAAGCTGACTTCACTTTGCATTCGATGCTCGAGGAGATCCTCGAGCGTGTGAAAAGATCCGACCCCGCTTGAGGGCGTTGGGACGTAGAAGGAAATGAAGCACATTGTAGGTGAATGCGAGCTCTCTGGCGTTGGGGGCAGTGTTAGAGGTAAATGGCAACGTGGTTGAAGATGCGTGCTGGCTGCGTCGGAACGAATGCTCATGGAAAATGGAAACACTGGCCGTGATTACAGATTCCCGAACTGTCTACCATTGGCTCGTGGAAGCTTTATCCGGAAAATCACGGTTTAAGACTAGTGCCGCGAGTGAAATGCTGACTCGACGACGACTAGAAACTTTCAAGGCAATCGTTAACACGTACAGTCTGTGCTTGAAGTGAAGTTTGTTTCTTCCACCAGGAATAAAGCAGATGAGTTGACTAGAGTGCCAAAGAAGTGGCTGTCTTTGGCGGGTGATTATGAAGTATGCACAGTTGTCACCTCTGTCTCTGATCAGAATATCACTAACATCTATGTAACAAGCGGGCATCCGGGAATGAGGCGTACCCTGTTCTTCTGTAGAAAGCTCTACCCGGCTATTCAGCATCAACAGGTGCGCAGTGTTGTTAAAAAATGTCGGGAGTGCCAGTCCTTTGATCCGGCGCCAACCAAGTGGCAGAGAGGGGAATTAGGAGTTTCTGTCATCTGGGACAGGCTCAGCATGGACATCTGTCATGTTCGCAGCCAACACTACGTGACACTGATCGACAGCGGTCCGTCACGTTATGTAATCTGGAGAAGAATCCGACGTCAGGATACGATCAGTGTTACCGAACAGTTAGAGGCTGTGTTTTTGAACGTGGGGCACCCAAGGAACTCCTAACTGACAACGCAGCCAGCTTTCGCAGTTCAGCGTTCAACGAGTTTGCCACTTGTTGGGGCATGACAGTCGGGTATCGATGTGCCAACGTTCCTTCCGGTAACGGCATATCAGAGAGGAACCATAGGACCGTGAAGACCATAATAGCGCGCAAGGGATGTTCTGTGGCAGAAGCTGTGTACCGCTACAATACAATGCCACGAGGGAACGACACCGCATCCGTCCCCGCCAATCAACTATTCTACGAGGTTCGACTGCTTGGCATTGACGGGATCTCCCAGGATGATCGGCCGGCAGACAAGCATCAGCGATTCCACGTGGGGGATCGCGTGTGGATTCGTCACCCCAGTAGGCGATGTGACATCTCGGAGTTCCAAGGGTACAGTAACCCGGGTTGTGTCTTCCCAGAACGTGGAGGTCGATGGTGTACCCCGTCATGTGCGGGACCTGAGGTTGGCTACGTCACCGCCGCACACCACTCACGATCCCTCTGCAGAGGAACGACATAATGCGGATGATCGACACGACTGGTTTGTTGATGCATGAACTTCTTTGGATGCTTCCACGACTAGTGAGGAAGAAGAGGAGGAAGAAGACGTAATTGCTAGTCCGGGGAGGCCTCTCCCGAGACATAGCTCAAGGGAGCGGCGCCCTGTGCGACTTTTCCAATATAATGATCTTGTGTAGGATCAGGGGGGGGGGGGTAATGAGTCTTAGAGCTTTGTATAGTTTCTGTTATATGATTAATGTCCTTGTATTGTGTGGGGGGAGGGTGTTCATGGTTTCACTGACTTCATGATTCGAATCTTTGGAATACTTAATGGGGTTTAAACGAGCATGTTTGTGTGTTTGAACTAATTTTAGGTTTCGTTCGTATCGTTTCAGTGTATTGTTCGTTGTTACAACCAAGCTGACAAATGGGCTTCTTGTATGAATTCATACAGAAGGATTAAAAGAGACAGCAGCAGAAGGACTTGTTTTCTCACACCTCCACCTCCAGACTACCACAGTAATAGAGTGTGTTCACTATTTTTTTCCTTGAGCAGTTAACACTGGATTAAAGTGTTAACTGTACTACATGCCAACTCGCCAGCTTCATGATTATTATCTCCTTGCTGCCTCCAGTCTGTTGATACAGTGTTAACTGTACTACATGCCAACTCACCAGCTTCATGATTACTATCTCCTTCTTGCTGCCTCTAGTCTCTTGATATCCCCGTCCTCTTGTAAATCACTTTGAATCATTCAATATTTTAAATTATGTTGTGTTGGAGACAATCCGATAAGCGGAACAGGCTTCCAGGTAGCGTGTCACATTCCGATATAGCTGCAGTTTGTGGTGACGGATCATGCTGGTAATTGGCCTCGAATCAGTCTCGTGGAACAATCAATAATTTAACATAGTCATAACAGCGTTATCCCATGATCTTTCGAAGGCATCTAATAAAAATAAAAAAAATAAAAAAAAATCAATTCACTCATTCCTGTCGGTGTTCAGTGTCACACATTCATAGAGCAAGATAGGGATTACCAGCGACTTGAAGATCCGGATCTTCGTCAGTGTACACATTTACCGACAATGCCAAATACTTCTGCTGAGCGATTCATGGGGCAGGCCAATCAACCACACAATTTTTTTGGCTTGACCTACCATCGTTATGTAATATACTAAAAAGTATATGTTCTTTTCTGAGATCTCAATGTCTGCACCACAGGCAATAAAAGACCTTTGTCGTGGCGAAGGATACCTGGAGTCCCCAAGGTTTCGCCTACTCTTGCAATGCGTCTCGAGCCATCACCAGAAGCTCCACTGACTTATCAAAGATTACTGCATCATCAAGAAAACAAGATATGTATTCTTAGTATTGGTGACATATGCTCCACAATGATTTTGATCTACAACTCTGTTTAGTACCCAGTCCATGCATGTATTGAAAAGCATGCATCCTAGCCTCACTCGCGTATTCACAGGAAATAAACGTGGCACGCCCCATGCACACTTCACAGCTCTCACCGTCTCGGAGTACAGGCCAGTTAATAAACAAAAGATACTTGCAGGAATCCCACAGAGACTTCTGGGTCAGAGCCCTGTAGAGGCCGCGGTTCTCATTAAGTCTGACAGTGCGACTCTCCTCGATACTGTCTAGTGTCTTCACCGAAGTGAAGCCACTCAGTGACTTTGGGCGCTTCCCAACGTGTTTCTTGGCAGCCTCAAGAGTGTCACGTTTAAACGAATCCCATATGTCTACCGATCCTTCTAAACCGATTAGAGACTGGCTTTTTTTTCAAGATGTGTACTTCGTCTTGAAAAAAAGCCAGTCTCTTATTACTTCCATGCTACTTCTATGCTTCCATGCTTCCTTGCTAACTGCTCTTCTGATCTCGCTAACTGCGTGCCTCCCCTGCTCCCGCAGCCTCGCTGCACAAGACTTGCTTTTTCCTCTCACCCCTATTCTGTCCATCTCTCTAATGGAAGAGTTAACCAGTATTATCTGTCTTTCATCCCTTTCTCTGGTAAACTCTGGAACTCTCTTCCTGCTTCTGTATTTCCACCTGCCTATGACTTGAATTGTTTCAGGAGAGAGGTATCCCATGAATCTTATCCCATCACATGAATCCGTACTTTCCAGGGACCGGAACTAAAGTGGGCTTTCTTGTTTTATTTTTGTTGCCCTTGGCTGCCTCCCTTCTACATATAAAAAAAGTACTTTACCTGGCAGTATTATTGTCTCCATCATGCTTGTTCTTACGTTTATTATGCTCTTCTCTAGCAGTAAAACACGGTTTGTCATATTGGCATAATCAGTTTCTTTGATTAATATATTTCCATTTATTTATTTATTTATTTATTTATTTATTTATTTATTTATTCATTCATTATTTTTTTATAGAGAAAAAAAAAAAAAAAACACGCTTTAATGCAGGTTCTGCTATCACCAAATTTATCTAGCGAGTTATGACTTCCACAGATGTCATCTAATGCGTCCAACAATACGTGAACTCTTCTCAAATCCACATGACACATATATTCCACTTCGCTCTTGTCTCTCCATTTTCTTGGTTTCAAACTTGTTGTTTCCTCCAATTCTCTAGTCTCAATCCATGTTTTGTTTCAACAATATTCTAAAACTGTTTAAAAACCATAATGCATATCGGAAACAGTGGCTCAAAGCCCAGTACTTTTATTTTTATTCTACATGTTTCACAATATTGCAATTACCAATTACATAGTCAAGTGTGTGTGTGTGTGTGTGTGTGTGTGTGTGTGTGTGATCTATAGTTTTACTATCGTCTCTTTCCTATTGACAATGGCTGTGACATTGAAACCGATAAAGAGTTTTCCTTATGGACATAAAAGGTCTAACCTGATTGAATTCCTTTAACAACTTTATTAAATGCTTTTGTGAACCATTTGTTGCCTCCAATCCTAGAATCGCAATACCCCTCGTGGCTACTGGTAGCAAAGTCATCATTCCATTCTAGAAAAGAAACACCTCCAAATTAAATACAGATAGATAATAATCTTCAAGAAAATATACAAACACACACACACACACACACACACACAC
>CM035180.1:4547421-4560574 GCA_020233015.1 Callinectes sapidus
TCAGGTCGATGTTCAGTGTCCATGTCTCACAGCCTTAGAGTAAGACAGTGATAAACAGCAACATAAAGATCCGAAACATCATCCGTCTGCACAGGTACCGACAGTGCCAAATACTTGCGTTAAGTGAGTTCATTTCGGCATGGGCCAGGCCAATGCGCCATACAACTTCCTGGCTCAACCCATCATCATTATGCTCTATTTCACCAAGGTACGTTATTTTTTTTTTCCCGAGAGATCAATGTCCTGGCCACACACATAAATAGACTGTGCTGTTATACCAATAAGCCTCCAAACACCTAAACCTTGGTCTTGGCCCAAGAAACCAGGAATCCCAAGCGCTTTGCCTACTCCCGCAGTGCCTCTAGAGCCATTACAAGAAGCTAGGCAAAGATTCCTGCATCATCAGTAAAAAACAAGATCTGTAATCTCAGTATTGCCAATACATGCTCCACAATGACATTGGTTCACAAATCTCTCTAGTACTCTGCCCGTGTATTTGTTGAAAAGTGATGGGGAAAACATGAATCCTTGATTCACTCCCGTATTCATGGAAAAAAAAAAAAAAAAAAAGCTGAGCACATCCTCTTTGCAACGCTCACAGTTCTGCAGTACATGCTAGTTAATATATCAATAATCCTTGCTGGAATCCCACATAGAGGCAGAAGATCCTAGAGTATCTGTCGATGCACAGAATCAAAAATAGGTTGCAAGAAATCCTTGTCGAAATGTAAGCTATCTATCCATACACAAAGCGCTGGATGTTGGGTCTATTTCCGCAACGACTTAATTTGCTCTCGTGCCCACGCTCTTGAATCTTCTGAGTTTTCCATCATCTGGATTCAATTTCAGAGTCACTCTCTAACTCCTCTGACTATAGAAAATTATTTGACTATCTAACTTCTAAAGTGGAGAACATTCTGACTCTCTTTCCTCTTGCGGAGATCTCCATTCCTGGAAACTTCAATGTTCACCACCAGCTTTTGTTTTCCTCTCCATTCACTGACCATCCTGGTGAACATGCCTTTAACTTTGCTATCCTTCATTACCTAGAACAACTGGCGCAGCACCCTACTCGTATACCTGACCATCTTGGAGATACACTCAACATTCTTGATCTTTTCTTAACCTCTAATCATTATGCGTATGCTGTCACCCTTTCCTCTCCGTTGGTTTCCTTCGATCACAATCTCATATCTGTATTTTGTCCTATCTCTCCAATCCCTCTTTAGGATCCTCCAAAGCGAAGGTGCCTTTGGCGTTTTGCCTCTGCCACTTGGGGAGACCTGAGGAGGTATTATGCTGATTTTTCTTGGAATGATTACTGCTTCCGTGTCAGGGTCTGTGTACTGAGCGCATAACAGAGGTGATAGTGTCTGGCATGGAGGCGTACATTCCTCATTCTTTCTCTCGACCTAAACCTTCCAAACCCTGGTTTAACACAGCATGCTCTCGTGCTATCCATGATACAGAGGCGGCCCACAAAAGGTACTTGAGCCTTTCATCACCTAGGTCTCATGCGCTATATATTTCTGCCCGGAATCATGCCAAGTCTGCTCTTCAACTAGTCCAAAACTCCTTCTTCTAGCTCCCCTCGAGACTTCTGGCATCTAGCCAAAAACATCGACAACTTTACTTCTTCATCTTTCCCTCCTTTAGTTCAGCCTGGTGGCACCAATGACATATCATCTATCTCTAAAGCTGAACCCTTTGTTCAAACCTTTGCTAACAACTCTACCTTGGATGAATCTAGGCTTGTTCCTCCCTATCCTCCCCCCTCTGACTACTTCATGCTACCTTTTAAAATCATCCGTAATGATGTTTTCCATGTCCTCGGTAACCTAAACCCTCGGAAGGCTTATGGACCTGATGGGGTTCCTACTATTTTTCTCAGAAACTGTGCCTCCGTGTTTATACCTTGCCTAGTCAAACTCTTTCAACTGTCGATCTACATTTACCTTTCCTTCTTGCTGGGAGTTTGCCTACATTCAGCCCCTACCTAAAAAGGGTGACCGTTCTAATCCTTCAAACTGCTGTCGTATTGCTTTAATCTCTTGCTTATCTAAAGTTTTTATTCTATTCTCAACAAGAATATCCTTAAAAATCTCTCACTTCACAATCTTCTGTCGAATCGCAGTATGGCTTCCGTTAAGGCCGCTCTAATGGTGATCTTCTAGCTTCCTTTATTGAGTCTTGGTCATCCTCTTCTATATATTTTTGAGAAACCTTTGCTGTCGATCTAGACATATCATAAGCTTTTGATAAAGTCTGGCACAAAGCTTTAATTTCCAAACTACGCTGCTAGGGTTTTTATCCTCTCTGCAACTTCATCTCTTTTCCTTTCTGATCGTTCTATTGCAGCTGTGGTAGATTGTCACTGTTCTTCTCCTAAATCTATTAACAGTGGTGTTCCTCAAGGTTCTATCCTATCCCCCACTCTCCTTATTATTCATCAATGATCTTCTAAATCATACTTCTTGCCCTATCCAATCCTATGTTGATGATACCACCTTGCAATTTTCTACTTCAGGAAGCCTTCAGCAATTTTCTACTTCAGCAACCCTTCAGGAAGTATACAGTTCACGCAGGGAAGCTTCAAAACGCCTAACTTTTGATCTCTCTAAAATTTCTGATTGAGGCAAAGCAAACATAGTGCTGTTCAATGCCTTAAAAACTTAATTTTTCCACTATCAACTCAACACAACCTTCCAAATAACTATCCCCTCTTCTTCATTGACACTCAACTGTCCCCTTCTTCTACACTGAACATTCTCGGTATATCCTTTACTTAATAATAAAATAACCTAAACTGGAAACTTCACATCTCTCAAGCTAAAATAACTTCAATGAAGTTACGTGTTCGGAGGCGTCTCCGCCAGTTTTTCTCATCTCCTCAACTGTCAACTTTATACAGGGATCTTATCCGTCCATGTATGGAGTATGCTTCACATGTTTGCGGAGGCTCCACTCATACAGCTCTATTGAACAGGGTGGAATCAAAAGCTTTTCGTCTTATCAACTCCTCTACTCTGACTTACTGTCTTCAGCCTCTTTTCATTGCCGCAATTTTGCCCCTCTTTCTATCTTTTACCGTTATTTTTATGCTAACTCCTCCTCCGATCTTGCTAACTGCTTGCCTCTTCTACTCCCGCGGTCTCGCTGCACAAGACTTACCTCTTTTTCTCACCCCTATTCTGTCCATCTCTCTAATGCAAGAGTTAACTAGTATTCTCAGCCCTTCATCCCTTTCTCTGATAAACTCTGGAACTTTCTCCTTGCTTCTGTATTTCCATCCGCTTATAACTGAATTCTTTCAAGAGAGAGGTATGAAGACACTCATCCCATTCTTTTGGCTATTGATTTAAAACTCCCCCCCCCCCCTCTTGTGGGAGCCGCCTTGTCGTGGTGGGAGAGCTTGTGTGACCGAAGTACCTGGAGAGCTATGCTGGAGGGTGTTTCGACCCGTCCTCTGCCCCTTTTTTGTGAAGAGAGGGGTTTCCCATGCCAGTAAGGTCTGCCAGGGAAAGGCCAGACTAAGTGGCCCCCAAGTAGTATGCTGCCAGTACGGGTCAACGGTGCCACTTGTCAGAGGGACCGCCCTTGGGAGCTATCCTCCGTTCGATGGTTGGGTGTCTGGACCAGAAGACATTTGGGAAGGGGGCTTTGGCACTGCCGTGGGCAAACATTCGTATCCATCGGGACTGCTTTTTGAAACAAGCAGTCTCGTGGGGGACAAGGTACCCCGTCCGCGGCAGCCAGCGCTCGGTCCCCTCGTTGTTCCGGTAGGCGGTAGCTTTTGGCCCCTGGGGTCATATATTCTGTAGATCTATGTATATGGTAAGCAATGTCACTCTTCCCCTCGTGAGGTGGCTGACCAGGCCTCCGAGGTAATTTCCTCTGGTCACAGTAATGACTTGGACTCACCTGCTGCCGAGGATGTGATGTCCTCCTCCTGCGTGACCTTCCCGAGGACCTTAAATGCAGGGCCATTCATGATTTTGTAAAGCAGTATGGGGACATTGTCCGCATCCGGCAGACATATGACAGGGACTGTCCTTCTAATAGGTGATATGTGGTCTTTGCCACTGCTGCAGAACCTAGGTTAGCTTTGCAGGCCGTGGGATCGTTCAACATCCCGGGTCTTCATGCAGAGACCCTCTCTTCAAGAAATGTGACCGAGTGTGATCTTGACTACGTTCCTAACATCCTGGAGCGTACAGCTGAGAAGGACTCTCCGGAGGTTCGACAAGCCTATTATCGCAACGGCCAGGGGAATTTCATCCATGCCACTCGGTACCTTCATACAGAAGTGGGCCACATTCCGAGGGAAAACGTTAAAAAAATACCGTAAGGGGCTACTAGTTAAGGCCAGGGATTTGTCTCAAGCAAAGATGCTGCTTCACTTACAGTGTTCAGATAATTCTATATTTGATTCTGTTCGTCCCCACCGAACCTTCAATTACTGCCGGGGAATAGTCCCTGGGTGAGTGAAGACGAAATCTATGCCATGTGCCCGTCCACCGTCCAGAAGGTATGGAAGGTGAGAAGAAAAGACAATATGATCGTTCTGACCTTCTTTGGTTCTTCCCACCCAGATTACATCAACGTTGGCCCACTTCGGCTGCGAGTGAAGAATTTCATCGATAGGCCTCTTCAGTGCTTCGATTATTACAAGTTCGGCCACAGTCGAAAACACTGCACTACAGCTCCCCGATGCGGCTGTTGCTCATCCAAGGATTCCCATACTACATCGGAATGTGACTCTACCCCATACTGCTTTCACTACCGGGACGGCCACAATTTAAGTTCCCGGGAGTGTCCCCGATATCGCTAAGAGCAAGATGTTCTCCAACATGCGAACTCCCACTTTATCAGCCTGGGTGCTGCCTGTCGAGAACTCTCATTCAGACAGGGCAAGGGTGGTGAACTTTCTTCATATGCTACCAAATTAGTTTCTCGTAATTAATCTCAGACCACGACTTCCTGTAGGCCACTGATCTTCGCTCTTCTCGGATTCCTTTCAGTAAAAAAATTCCTTATTTGGATTTGGATGATGCCGGTGCTAGTGAAGATTCTGATGGGCTTACTTCCGCCGGTATTTTGTCTCCTCTTTCCCCAGAGACTAGGAAGCCACGAGGTCCAAAGCATAGACCACCCACCCGGCCTACACACAAAAGTCAGCACTGCTCTGTAGACTCGGTTGATTTATTGAGTGTGCCTCCGACAAAGGTCATTCCTTCTCCTCGTGTACACTCTGTTGATAGTCTCGTCCGCTTCTGCAGACGACTACTTCTCAGTGTCTTGCCATCTGCAGTTGCAGATGCTGTTAATTGTGAGGATACGCATTTAGTTGATGACGCCATGCCCTGATATTTTCGATTGCCAAATGTCTCAAGATTCTATTCTTTCGGTTGGTCAAACTCATGCTATCGTTCATTTCACTTCGTGAGATCGCTCTGGTCCTGATGTGGCACACACCAAATGTGTCACTTTCAAACAGAAACTACTCTCCTGTCCGAAACCTGAAGGCCATCGGTTCTACTCGAGTTCCAATTGCTCCTTCATCGGGAATAGCTGGTTCACCGAGTATCCGTCATGTTACCATAAACAGTGAAGTTGGTAAGAGTAAAGGAAAGTCACTTTCTTTTGGAGGGACTCGTCAGAAATTTTAATTTGCCACATCCAAATTCATTCAGTGGAATTGTCGGGGTCTGCGAGCCTCTTGGGAGGAACTCAGTTTATTAATTTCCCGGCATTTTCCTGCATGCATTTGTCTACAGGTGACGATGCTTGGAGATAGTATTCCTTCTAGTCTTCCCGGTTATCTTAGTTTTTTTTTAATATCCCTATTCCCGGACAGGGCAACCACAGTGGAACAGCTGTCTTTATTTGTTCTGATGTCCCTTCTACCCCGGTGCAACTTCAGTCCCTGCTGCAGGCAGTCACTGTTAAGGTATTTTTGGCAGATTCTATACCTTATGTAGCCTGTATCTTTCTCCCGGTATTCCTATTACCAGGCCTCATCTTGACGCCCTGGTTCATGATCTTTCGCCTCCTTTCCTCATACTAGGGGATTTCAATGGTCGCCATCATGGAAGGGATTTCTTTGCCTCTTTTATTGAAGACGAAGAATTGGAGCTCTTAAATTCAGATGATGTGACTCACTTCCACAGTCAAACAGGTACTTTTACTTATTTTGATCTTTCACTTTCTTCTAATTCTTTCCTTGATTTTAGTTGGCGGGGTATCTCGGATCTGCACGGTAGTGATCATTTTCCTATTTTAATCGAATCTGCGGATTTTGAGCCATTGGCGTTTGGATAAGGCAGATTGGCAGCGTTACACAGAGCTTAGTTCATCTATTCGCCCATTAATTAACTGATTTCACGACCTGTGACGAGGCAGTAACTTACTTCGCTGACATTTTGCGATCTGCAGGCTTCCAATGTGTTCCCAGAACATCAGGCTAATTTCCCAAACATCCCGTCCCTTGGTGGAATGAAGTGTGTTCGAACGCTGTGAGAATGAAACGATCTGCCTTTAATAGGCTACGCCGCAATCGTGGTGACCCTCAATATTTGTAGGCTTTTTTAGAAGCCCGTGCTCTAGTTTACCGCATCCTCAAAGAAACTCAACACAGTTCTTGGAGATGTCATCTCTCCTCCATCACAGGTAAGATTCGTTTAGCCGAGATTTTTAACAAAGTCCGCAAGATTTCCAGTAAGTTTTCTCTTCCTCCTCCTCCTGTCCTATTGAATGCCGGTGAGGTGGCAGAACCTGAGACAATTCCCAATCTATTTGCCTCTCATTTTGCAAATATCTCTCGAAAAGACCCCGGGGTGCCAGTTGCTAGATAAAGGCAAAATTTAGAGGATGTTGAAGTTGATTTTACTTCCCCCGGTAGCGAGTCTTACAATATTCCGTCTTCAGCATCAGAATTAAAGACTGCTTTATCTCGGTGTCACGATTCGTTGCCGGGCCTGATGATATTCCGTATGCCTTCTTACGTAACGCGTCTCATACTGCTTTTACGTTTTTACTTGATTTATATAATCTTATTTGGTGTATCGGTGATTTCCCTTCTTCGTTGGGTGTGGCAGTTGTACTCCCCATCTCAAAGCCTGGGATGGATCATCTTCAACCTACTAATTGTTGGCCGATCTCTTTGACCTCTTGTGTTTGTAAGGCATTAGAGAAGATGGTCAATGTGTCTTGTGTGGTGCCTAGAAAGCGGTAATTTCTTAACCCTGGTGCAATATGGCTTTAGAAAGGCGCGGTCTACCATTGATGCTCTTTTGTCATTAGATTCGTCCAATTGCAGGGCGTTTGTCAATAACCACTATCAAATCATTATGTTTTTCGATTTGGAGAAAACATATGACACAGCCTGCAGTAAAGGCATTTTACATAGTTTATATGAGTCTGGTATTCGTAGCCACCTCCTTCTTTTTACTCCGCAGTTTTTATCTGATCGTCTTATACGAGACCGGGCAAGTGGTGGTCTTTCTAAGGATTTCCCTCTTGAGGATGATGTACCACAGGGTAGTATTCTCAGTATTACCTTGTTTGCTGTGGCTATTGATAGTGTCTGTCATTGATGTGCTACCTGATTGTGTCTATGTTGACCCATTTCTTTCTCAGCTGCTCGTATGTCGTTGATAGAAAGAAAGCTGCAATTAATAGAGTATCTCGTTGGGCTGTTGAACGCGGTTTTCGATTTCACCCCTCAAAGACTATAGCCACGCACTTTTGTCGACTTCACGGTGGTCATCCTGACCCAGACCTTTTATCTCTCAAAGAGGTGCATCTCCTATGTTGAGACGACTCGTTATCTTGGTCTAGACTTTGATAGTCATCTTACCTGGGTGGCTCATCTTCGTTATGTGAAGACTGTTTGTCAGAAGCCCTTATCGCTTCTTCGGATTCTGGCGGGGACACACTTCTCCACAGGACACTTGTCCTTCCCAAGTTGGTATATGGCTGTGAGATTTACTCGTCTGCTAAAGAGGTCCGCTTGTGTATTCTCGACTCCGTGCACCATGCCGGAGTCCGCCTGGCTACCGGTGCTTTTCGATCTTTTCCAACTCCTAGCCTCCTTGTAGATGCAGGTTTCTTGCGTCTTAATTTGCGTCGTCATTCGTCCCTGTTGCGTTGTTGGTTCCGGACACAACGCCTTCCCCAGTGTGTCTCCTGTAAGTTGCTCATACATGATTCTCGTACGCTCTCTTTCACTCCTCGTCCTAGTCTCCCCAAACCTTTTGGGTTTTGGGTACAGTCTGTTATGACGACATTATCTGTTCCTCCTTTTTTTTTTTATCTGCCTCTACAGGTTGCCTAGAGTTGGGTACTGGCATTTCCCCGGTGTGTCCGTTCGTAAACCGGTTGTAGATAGTAAGAAGGATTTACCAACTAATTTTGGTTGTACCCTATTTTTAGAACATACCTCTGACCAGTCTGGCTCAATCTCATTGTTTACTGATGGTTCTGATATCGGTGTTGGATTTGGTGTAGTGTTCCCTGAGTTCTGTCGGTGAGGTAGTCTCACAGTGGTGGCTTCTATTTTTACTGCAGAATTGTCTGCAATAATTCTGGCTTTACAAATTATTTTTACTTTTCCAGTCAATTATTTTAAGATTTTTAGTGATTGTCGTAGTGCCCTCTCTGCTCTTAATTCTTACACTCTTTCTGGTCCTCTCCGCACTGGAGGGATTGTATCTCCTTTACAAGAGGGGGTATCGTACTGATTTTTGATGGGTTCCGGGACATGTCGGCGTGTCTGGCAATGAACAAGCTGATAGACTTGCTTGGGAAGCGGCTATTATGGCTGCTTTTCCTAGCCCTGTCCCGTGTACGGATGTAGGTACTCCCAATAATTCGCGAAGCCATCATAGCTATTTGGCAGGAGAGGTGGAACATTTGTGGTGCTACCTCTAAAACGGGTGAGTTTAATAAAACAATGTCTCATTCTTGGAATTATATTAAAGTCCAAGATCGTCGTTCGCAGACATCCTTAGTTCGTCTGCAGATAGGTCACACTCGCCTCACCCACGGCTACCTGATATCAGGAGATTATCAACCGTACTGCAATGGCTGTCTAGTTCCTCTTACTGTACGGCACTTGCTGGTCGAGTGCCCGATTTGGGAATAACTCCGGCAACGCTTCCTTTTCAAATGTCAAGGTGCGGATGGGGTATATGGTCTATGTAAGATGCTTGGGCCTGCGTGTCCTTCCCCAGGTCATGACGTGTTAGCCTTTTTTGAAGGAGGCAGGCATCCTCTCTCTATTATACAATTTTTACCTGTCTTTGCTTATTTTTTTTTTTACATTTTTTATTTTTTAATGTTTTTATTTGATTTTTTTATTTCATTGGTTTTAGTTTTATGGGGTTTCACCCGTTTGGTAAGGGTGCCATATGACCCTGACTGTTGCGGCGCCTACTTCAAATCATTCACTTTAGAACTTTCCTAAAGACCTGCTGAGGACCTTTAGTGGGCTTTTTTGTTTGATTTTTATTGAAGGCCGCCTCCCTTCTATATAAAACACACACACACACACACACACACACACACACACACACACACACACACATATATATATATATATATATATATATATATATATATATATATATATATATATATATATATATATATATATATATATATATCATTGAATCATGGGGAGCATACGCCGGGGGGGGGGCGCGTTGCCTCGCCTACTCTACGACTTTATGCAGGCTCCTTTCCCATATTGAGTGACTCCCAGCAGAAGGCATCGAATTGCTGTAGGCAAGAGTTCTGTGGGCGTCCCCTTGGCCTCCTCCAAGCTGGCCTATCACTTTGGGAAACGATCCGATAAGCTGGATCAGCTTTCACATAGCTTGCCACATGTCCATATAGCTGCAGTTGGCGTTGACAGACTATGCTAGTAATAGGCTTCGAATCAGTCTCACTGAACAATCATTGATTTGACACAAAGTCATACCAATGCTATCCCATGATCCTGCGAAGGTATCTAGTACCACTTCAGGTCGGTGTTCAGTGTCCATGTCTCACAACCATAAAGTAAGACAGGGATCAACAGCGACTTTAAGATCCGAAATACTCGTGTTAAGCGATTTCATAACGCCGTGGGCCATACCAATCCGCAATGTGACTTCTTGGGTCAACCCACCATCCTTATGAAGTGGAATTTATTCCATTAGGTGCTACAATAACTTAGGTCATGTGGGTTAATGGGAGAGAGCTACATCTCCTACTGGGCAAATACATTTGGCAAGGATCCATCGTTATGAACTACACTAAAAAGGTAAGTGAAGTTTTTCAAGATCCCAATGTCCTCGCAACAGCCGTGGATAGACTGTATTGTTTCATCCAGTAAACCTCCAAACACCTGAACCTTGGTCTTGACCCAGGAAACCTTAAGTCCCAAGGGCTTCACCTCCTCGTGCAGTGCCTCTACAGCTACTACCAGAACTTCTAGTGACTCGGCGAAGATTGCTTCATCATCAGCACAAAAAAGATCTGTAATCTCAATATTGCCGACAGATTCTCCACAATTACTTTGTTCTACAACTCTGCTTAGTACCCACTCCATGCATGTGTTGAAAAGTGATGGAGCAAGCACACAGCTTTGCCTCATTCCCATATTCATAGGAACAAAAAGCTGGGCACGCCTCCTCCACACTTCATAGCAATCACAGTCCCAGAGTACAGGCCAGTTAATAAACCAATAATCCTTGCAGGAATCCCATGAAGACGCAGAAGGTCCCAGAGGGTCTCTCGATGCACTAATTCAAACACCTTCTTAAGATCAACATAGGCTGCAAGCAACACGTCGGCACTCCACCATAACGCGAAACGCTAGGATATGGTCAGTTGTTGAATTACCGGGCGTGAACCCTGACTGTTCAGGTCTCCAGTGCTTCAGTAGGTAACTGCGGATCCGCATCAGCAGCAAATGGGCAAGCACCTTGTCTGGTACGCAGAGCAGTGTTATTAAACGGTAGTTGTTGCAGTCTTGACGGTCCCCTTTCTCTTTCCAGACGGGGACGACCAACCCCTTTTTCCAGTGAGGAGGAATGGTACCTGAATGTCATACAGCAGTCAAGATAGCATGCAACCCACGGATCATGGCTTCACCCACAGCTTTGAGTAGCTCCACACTGATGTTACAAACGCTAGCTGCCTTTCCACCCCTCAACTTTGCCACAGCCTTTTTGACATTGTCAGTGGAGGGTGCAGTTTCGTCAATGGGTGGATCAGCATCCAGTGTCTGCAACTCTGCAGTCTGGAGCTGTCCGCTTGTAGGTTCCACCGTGAACAGCTGCTCAACGTACTCAGGCCAAAGAGCCATCTGCACGTCTGCATCCAATACAAACCAACCATCTGGTGTTCGGATAGCACTCACCTGAGAAGAATACTTTGAGAGGAGTTTCTTCAAAGATCGATAGGCAGGTCTGAGATAATTAGCATTTAAATGACACTCGACATCCTCAGCGAGATCCCTGACATACCTCTCCTTGTGTCTTCTCAGGAGAGCTCTAGTCCTATGTGACAACCTTGTACTGGTTATGGTTCCCAGCAAGTCTGACAATGAGACTCTTCTCAATACTTTCCAGTGTCTCCACCGAAGCGAAGCCACTCCGTGACTTTGGGTGCTCCCCAATGCATTCGTTGGCAGCCGCAAGAGTCTCGCGTTACAAGATATGCCATAGCTCCAAGCCGATTGGAGACTGTCACCGTATACTCTTGGGCACATGTTAAGTCTTTCAGTTTTTTAAGATGAAACACAGTGTGGTCACGTTTTGGAGGCCTTCTGCACTTGACATAAAGCTTGAGTGTAGCAACAATAAACCTGTGATCGGTTGCAAAGAACTCGGTTCTCTGAAATCCCTGCAGTTCTGGAGGATCCCCCAATGAGTACTAACAAGAGTATGATCAATCACCTTCACTACCACTCCGGCATCGTCGTACCAAGTTCAGTGGTGCAGCGTAATTCTCAGCCTTTTGGATCTTTCAAAATTCTAAAGGAAAGAGCTGTTGTCATTTCTTGTACCAGAATCATAGGGGCCAACACATAATTTATAGCCAGACCTTTCAGTATCAGTGACAGCATTAAAGTCGCCCAGGACAATGAATGCATCACACTGGTTCAGTACAGAGTCGAGTTTGGCGTAGAACATCTCCTTTTCTTCACTTTCACACACCTCGGTAGGAACATACATTGCAATAACAGACATGAAGCCTAGACTGTGCTTCAGCCTACAACAGACAGCTGCAGTCTTCTGGAGATGCCTATGGCTATCCACTTGACATGGTAACCATTGCTTATGCCAGACCGGTTGTAAGTAAAACCCTTGATACTGGTTTCACCACTACCAAGCCTCCTTGTCTCAGAGATCCCTCAGCTTACTGAACTCATTCGATATATGAGGCAATCGGTGATCCTCTGAGAGACTCACGACATTACAGGAGCCCACACGCAGAACCCTTCAAAGGTTCACACCAGGACTAGTACATCTGCAGGCCCACCGGCACACCCAAATTTAGAAATTGAACTAGGGGGTCCTCCTGCCCTCTCAGGACACAGGGTTCCTGCAGGCTTTCCCCTGCATCCATCATTCCGGTAGGCAGGCCCCACTGGTACGTTGGCACCCAAGGGGCCTGCACAGTCGGGCCCCCAGCAAACCTAGATCGGAGCGCATATAGCCCATACCCCGACCTCTACCTCTAACACTACTGGCGGCTATGGATGTTTTTTACAGGGAGGGGTTGCAAGCCCCACCCCAAGCAGCAATGTCAGCCATGTGCTGGGACACTGGTATCCTTGAGGGATGGAACCCTGGGGATTCAAAAAGAAAGAAAGGGAAGCAAAGAAAAGGAGACACAGCAGGGGAGGATTGAGCTATGGGAGATAGAGGGCACTCACTCCTCACTTGGAAAGTATATTTTGGCAGGAGGTTTTCTCTGAAACATGTTAAAAGTGATAGCACGATCAGCGCTGCATATTATATTAGTAAGTGATTCTCTTTTTTTCCTGAAGAGTGCCTTATTCTTTTTCTTAAGTTGTGTGGTGATAAGTTCACCGTAGTCTTTTGTCGCCAGAATGCGTTTTCGGGTTGTGAACTATATATATATATATATATATATATAT
>CM035180.1:4561547-4571547 GCA_020233015.1 Callinectes sapidus
ATATATATATATATATACTGTATATATATTTTTCTCTTTTTTTTCTATTTGAACAAGCTGGCACACGAAATGACCGAATCAATTGTGGTGGTGGAGAGTGATGACCCTGAATATCTAGCTGCCTTCTGTGATTGGTCAATGAAAAGCAGCTTTCCAACTTGGTCAACAAAACTTCTTATTCTCACTCGACTTCAACTACAAGAAGTAAATTACTTGAAAAAGACCCTCTCTTTGACCAATTCTTTATTACTCAATCCATATTCAAGAGAAAATTTAATTAGGTAATTTCTACAATTTTTTTTACCAATTTGAGTCACGTGTTTTTTGGGGTACATATATATATATATATATATATATATATATATATATATATATATATATATATATATATATATATATATGACTTATTTCAAGTGTGATTTGTAGAGTACAGATGAATGTTTGTGTGAAGGAATTTCGTATAATAATAACAATCTGCATTGTTTTTTTCACTTTTTCTCTTGCATAACAGAGGATGAAACAACCCAAGAATAATCATAAAGTTTTTAGTTAAGTTTTGAAAAAAAAAAAAAAAATTAAGCTTCAGAAACATGTGATGGTGATGGTACCCTCAGGTTTAAATAGAAAAAAAGGATCACCTGAAGATCCGCCACCCCTGGTTTTTTCAAGCCTAACTACATCAAGCCATGGTAGGCTTGGGTAGGTTTGGTTACTACAAAAGCCTAGCCTAACTTAACCTAACTTAAACTAAGCTAACCAAACCTACCCAAGCCTACCATGGCTTGATGTAGTTAGGCTTGAAATAACCAGGGGTGGCGGATCTTCAGGTGATCCGAAAAAAAAAAACGAAAAAAAAATTAAGGTGATTGTAAATGATTTTTTGCTAGATGGCATAGTTTTCAAAGGATTTAGACCTCAAAAGTTTTTTGACATTTCCTAAAAAGAAAGGTGATTTTTCTGGAATTGGAAGAAGAGATTTGGCATTTTAAGGGCATAAAAAATAACCACTTGAGATTAAAGTGTTGGAATGTTCAAGTACTGTTTGTAGAACACCACTTCATCATGTATAACACAAAAATGGGCTTTTATATCAAGGTTTAGAAGGTTCAGAGCAAAAGAAAGAGTGAGTAACCTCCCACGGAAAATCGGCATAGTATCTCATGATTTTTCCTGATATATATATATATATATATATATATATATATATATATATATATATATATATATATATATATATATATATACACACACACACACACACACACACACACACACACACACACACACACACACACACACATTTACACCATACTATGTTCTGACAACAACAGTAACAAGAAAAACGAGAAATTGATCACTTTTTTCACTCAAAATATCATATATCTCAATGTGGGTTCCTGGTATCAGAGACCAGCGCTGCACCACTGGACTTGGTATAGCAATACCGGAGGGGTAGCGAAGGTGATCGACCATATCCTTGTCAGCACTCGTTGGAGGATCCTCCAGAACTGCAGGGTTTTTCGGAGTGCCGAGTTCTGTGAGAGTTCACAGAGTGGCTTCACCTCGGTAGAGACGCTGGAAAGTATTGATGAGAGTCGCGCTGCCAGACTTGCTGGGGACCATGACCAGTACAGGGCTCTGTCACGTAAGACTAGAACTCTACTGAGAAAAGGCAAGGAGAGGTATGTCAGGGGTCTCGCTGAGGATGTCGAGTGTCATTTAAATGCGAATGACCTCAGACCTGCCTATCTAGCTCTGAAGAAACTCCTCTCCAAGTCTACTTCTCAGGTAAATGCTATCCAAACAGTAGATGGTTGCCTCGTATCGGACGCAGATGGGCAGATGGCTCGTTGGGCTGAGTACTTTGAACAGCTGTTCACGGTGGATCCTCCAAGCGCCAGCTTCGAACTGCAGGATTGCAGACACTGGATGCTGATCCACCCATTGACGAAACTGCACACTCCATTGGCGATATCAAAGAGGCTGTGGCAAAGTTGAGGGGTGGAAAGGCAGCTGGCATCTGCAACATCAGTGTGGAGCTGATCAAAGCGGGGGGTGAACCCATGATCCGTGGGTTGCATGCTGTCTTGACTGCTGTATGGCATTCAGGTACCATTCCCCCTGACTATAAGAAGGGGTTGGTCGTCCCTGCATGGAAGGGGAAAGGGTACCGTCAAGACTGCAGCAACTACCGTGGAATAATGCTGCTCAGCGTACCAGGCAAGGTGCTTGCCCATTTGCTGCTTACGCGGATCTGCATTCACCTGCTGAAGCATCAGAGACCTGAACAGTCAGGGTTCACGCCCGTTAAGTCAACAACTGACCGTATCCTAGCGCTTCGCGTACTGGTGGAGCGCCGACGTGAGTTTCGACAGGGAATGCTTGCAGTCTATGTCAATCTCAAGAAGGCGTTTGACTCAGTGCATCGAGAGACACTCTGGGATCTTCTACGTCTCCGTGGGATTCCTGCAACGATTATTGGTCTATTAACTGGCCTGTACTCCAGGACTGTAAGTGCTGTGAAGTGTGGAGGCGGCGTGTCCAGCTTCTTCCCTGTGAATACAGGTGTGAGGCAGGGCTGTGTGCTTGCTCCATCACTTTTCAACACATGCATGGATTGGGTACTAGGCAGAGTTGTGGAACAAAGTCATTGTGGAGCATCTGTTGGCAACACCGAGATTACAGATCTTATTATTGCTGATGATGCAGCAATCTTCGCTGAGGCACTGGAAGTTCTGGTAATGGCTCTAGAGGCACTGCACGAGGAGGTGAAGCCCTTGGGACTTAAGGTTTCCTGGGCCAAGGCCAGGGTCCAGATGTTAGGAGGCGTATTGGATGAAACAGTACAGTCTCTCCATGCGTGTGGCAAGGACATTGAGATCTTGAAAAAACTTTCCATACCTTGGTAGTGTAGTGTATAACGATGGTGGATCGAGGCACGAAGTCACACGGCGCAGACAGAGAAAACTTGGAGGAGGCCAAGGGGACGCCGACAGAACTCTTGGCTGCAGGAAGTCGATGCCTCTTGCTGGGAGTCACTCTGTATGTGAAGGGAGCCTGCATGGAGACTCGCGAGGCGTGACAGCCCGGGTTGGCGCCGTAGGGTAGGCGAGGCAACGCACCCCCTGGCGTATGCCCCCCATGTTTTATTGATTGTGACTATCCCCTAGTGTTATGAGACTCAAAGGGAAACATTCACTGAGGTCACACTGGTTTTGATGAAATCTCACAGCACCCCCTAATCCAGTGCTTTAGACCTCCCTGGAAGTAATTCCCGTTTCTGCAGGTGTATATGTATATATATATATATATATATATATATATATATATATATATATATATATATATATATATATATATATATATATATATATATCATTCCCAAGCAGGAGTGCCACCTCTGGTAAGGCAAACTTTCAAATACACCGACATCTACAGTAGGTTTAACCAAATCACATGAAATATCAACTCTGACCCTGGGATAAGTGTCAAATCCTGCCACTCCTCTAATAAGCACACACTCTTTACTATCCAAAGGTGCTCCAGTCGGATTCACAAGCAGGGTTCCAGTCGCTGTCATGTCCCGGAGTATGGTAACATCATAAATACTGCCATTTATGGTAACTGTACCAGGGAAAATGAAAGGTGCACAAGTATCCATGGCAGAGGGTGAAATACTAGACAAGACTACATTAACACCTGCAGGTTTCTCGGCACCCAACGCCTTCCCACTACTTTGTTGAGAATCGTGTGGGGCTCGAGGTCCTGTTACATAGTTCTCTGCTCCTGAAGCAGGTATCTTCACTTCTGTGAAATTAAACACATTACTTTTCTTACCAATATGTTTGTCAGACTTAACTCAACATCTGCCTTCAGTATGACCTGGTTTCCTGCAATGATTGCAAAAATAGGGGGAGGACCTTTGGGAAAATAGATGGAAGGTTGGGAATATCTGGGGTTCTGATGATAGTTAGGAAGCAAAGGAGGAATTAGCTTATTCTTGGAAGCAGGGAAACTAGTGGTATTAGTTTTAAAGGGGGTTTGAGGGTTAGATTTAAGATAGTTGAGTCTAGGAGAGGCTTGTGACTAACCACGGGAATGAAAGTAGGATGGGTTAGAGGGTGGTAAACGGTTAAGTAGGGAACGAGAGTCAGACAAGTCACCAGTACAACCATATGTGGCCCTTCTATTGACAGTAAAGTGATCAGCCTTAGAGGCCGCTACCTTTAACTCACCTTCGTCCATCTCCTTATCTCTCAGGTAAAATTATGTGTCTTTGGGAATTCTCATTAAAAATTGGTCAACCAACACAAGGTTGTACAGTTTGGTCCCATCAACACTGTCATCAGTACCTAGCACACCAGTGGACCTAAGCCACACTAGGAAAGAGTGTTCCAAACAAGTAGCAAAATCTGTGTGAGACTCCTCTGACTTCTTTTGCAATTTCCTGAATTGCTGTCTGTAAGCCTCTGGAGTTAAAGTGTAAACTTTCAAGATTTCTGACTTTAATAGGTCATAATCACTACACTGACTGAATGAAAGACTGTCATAAAGCTTACGAGCTTTCCCTTTGAATGCAGTTTGAGCCACAATTGACCATTCATTTCGAGGCCACTTAAATACTAGATTGAGCCCCGGAATGAGCCTCGGAATTATCCCGAACTCCTAAAGTCCAAAGCTCTAGACTGCAATGCTCTATCAGACTCACGCTGCTGGTTATCCAGTTGTTGCTCTTCAAGGGTGACTTTGAGTTTCTCACGTTCGAGCTGAATTTCTTAAGCATGCCTCTCTTGCTCACTTTTAATACGCTCATATTCAACCTTAAGCTCTAACATTCTCAACTTAAGATAGTCTGCTGGGCTTAGGGTTGGAGGCTGGATTTGAATAGAAACTGGAGGTGAAGTCTCGGCACTCCTTGAGGAGTCACCAACATCTTTACATTCTCCCTCACCTTGAGTAGGGTCCTCAGAGGGGTTAGACATCCTAAACATTTGAGCTTTAAGAGCATCAAGAATGGGAGGCTTATTCCACTCTGAGAGAATATTCATTCCAAAATACTGGGCAATTAACTGCAACTCATGCTTGGTCAAATTAACAAGCTTCCCTGGGGAGGGTTCGGAGGAAAGATATTTAACAATATCTTCCTCATTGATGATAGCAAGTGGTGTGACTGGGGGGGTCGTCAAGAGGCATGGCAAAGAGGACATTAACTCCACAGCAATTCAAGATATTGTAAAGATAAATAAACACTCAGTATACTATAGCAACACCTGAAGAAAATGACACAATATGGTTAAATACGAACACCATGGTGCTGCACACTGGCTGTAGATTAAACACTGGGGAGAAAATCATTATTAAACATAAATCAGCACAATCCATCCTGACGAGGTCGCCAAATATTTATGTTACGCTCAAATCCAAGCAGGAGAACTTAATGAAGTAAGGATGTCAAACTAAATCTCTTAAAAACCAGAATATATTAAATCAAGGGACAAAAAAAAAATCAATCAATAACTCCAAGATCACGATGGAGAGTAGAAGATTATGCTACTTCATTCCTCATCAGTGTCACAAAGTAACGATACACATAAATCCAAATAAATAAGTACCCTATGATCACACACCTTAGTCATGGGTTTGCCTGGATATTGGGGAATAACACTCATTGCTAGTCACGGGGAAAAGGAACATGAGGTGGTAAACTCAGGGGAAGGGTAGACACGGAATAATGCACTCCAAGGGTAAACACAGGGGAAGACACAGGGGTCTTTAAACTCCAAGGATAAACTCAGGGGAAGACACAGGGGTCATTACACTCCAAGGGTAAACTCAGGGGAAGACACAGGGCTCATTACACTCCAAGGGTAAACTCAGGGGAAGACACAGGGCTCATTACACTCCAAGGGTAAACTCAGGGGAAGACACAGGGCTCATTACACTCCAAGGATAAACTCAGGGGAAGACACAGGGGTCATTACACTTGTACCGGCGAGTCGGGGTTCAAAAAGTTTCCGGCACCGGCAAAACACCACTACAAACGTAACATTGTATAGCATGATACACCCAACATTGAGAAGCCAAGCTCGCTTAATGGAACACTCTTAGCCTTCACAAACACATGGTGTAACAAATAGCAAAATAACACTTCAAAACACTCAAGTGTAACCCAGCTGGGGCCGTATCCACGAAGCTGCTAAGACCGACGGCGTCGGCCTTAACAAACAATGATGGCCGCCGTCGGCCCTAACTTGCCTCCCGTCGCCCTTACGTCGGCCTTACGTCGTCCATAGCGCTAAAAGTGGGTGTACCTTGTTTTAGCCGCGCTGGGACCGACGGAGCTGAATGTAAACAATCATCATGGCTGCGCCACAAGAGCATCCCCCACACCAACCAAGAAGAAATCACCGTAGAAGGGATGTGTTAAATGAGCTGAGTGATGCTGAGCTCATAAAGAGGTACAGATTTGACCGGGAAGGTATCATATATGTTACCGATCTTGTGAGGGAAGCCCTGTGCAGTGAGACCATTCGGTCAAACCCCCTCACCCCAGAGATAAAGGTTATCATAACATTGCGCTATCTTGCCACTGGGAAAATTCAACAGTGTAGCAGTGATGACCTTGGCCCCTCCCAGTCCAGCATCAGCAGAACCATCACACAAACCATAGATGCCCTCGCAGATCCCGATATCCTCAAAAGATTTGTATACTTTCCTGTCACTACAGACGCAGCTGAGAGAAATAAAGAAGACTTCTTGGCCATTGCCAATTTCCCTAACATCGTAGGTGTCATTGATGGAACTCATATAAGAATTGTGGCACCGAAGGAGCAGGAAGAAGTGTATGTGAATCGCAAGGGATTTCACAGCATTAATGTGCAAATAGTATTCGATGCCAGTTATCGAATTTTGGAAATCCTTGCAAAGTGGCCAGGGTCAGTGCATGATGCACGTATTCTAAACAGCAGTGGATTGTCAAGATTGTTTGAGGAAGGATATGTGCCAGCAGAAAGTCACTTGGAGACAGTGGGTATCCCTCCAAGACTTGGCTTCTCACACCATATCTGCGTCCACTACCTGGCCCTCAGTCACGATATAATAGGTAAGTACAATGTTGTTATTATTATTAGTAATATTATTTAGTTTCTAGTTTATTTTCTTTTGTGGGTTTTTCATTGTGACATTTAGTTTGGTTAGCTTTGGTTGAGTTTGGGTAGGTTAGGTTAGTATTTGGTTCAGTAAGGTAAGTATCCATCTTATGATTAGATGTGCACATGAGTTAACTTTGGTTAGGTTAGGTCAGGTTAGATTGGGCTCAGTAAGATAAGTATCTTATTATATATTGTGCTCATAAATTTTAATAAGTTATGTTTAGCTTACTAATGAGTTAGACATTTTTTATCTGTCAAGTATAGCAACTTTTGACAATTTTAAATCCTGTCAATATATGGAGCTATTTATAAAAGAAGCCTGTCAGTAAGTTTCTAAAGTATATTTCCTTTTGTGCTTTTCAATGTGACTTAATGTATGGTTAGGTGTAATAGTTAGGTTAGGTTTGATTTAGTTTGGGTTGGTTAGGTTAGTATTCAGTTATGATTATGATTATGAAGTATAGACCAAAAAACTAAAGCAGATGACCACTAGCACACCAAGACAGAAGAGTTAATACATTATTCAATGATTATTTTTCAGGGCTCACAAGAGGACACGCAGTGTTGTCGAACGAGGAATAGGGCAACTCAAACGGCGATTTCACATTCTGCATGGCGAAGTTCGAGTGAGTCCGCCTCTCAAGGTCTGCAAGATTGTACAAGTATGTAGAATGCTTCACAACATTTGCAAAGAGCGGGATATTCCTCTTCTGGATGAAGACCAACCCATGGGTGCAGTGGCTGAAGCTGCGGTACCATTGCAACAAAATGATGCCGCACAAGAGCCTGCCAATGCAGCAGGTGGTCGCCAGATTGAGGGTTGTGCATGTCGGAATGCAATCTGCAACTTGCATGTCAAGTAAGTTGAATCTCAGTAGGAGACATGTTATGCATTACAATTGTAAACAAATAATTTTATGACATGAACAAATTTGACCTATTGCATTATAGTAATTGATGTTATAATTGATGATTTATGTTTATGTAAGAGGGGAAGCCAGCCACGGGCAACAAAAAACAATGAAAACAAAAAAGCCCACTATTATTGCCAGTCCCGTAAGAGAATAAAAGAGTTAGCCAAAAGTCCGGGACAAATATCTTGAAACCTCCCTATTAAATAGAGTTAAGTCATAGGAAGTTGAAATACAGAGACAGGCAGGGAGTTTAGAGAAAGGAATGTATGACTGGGAGAACTGGTTAACTCTTGCATTAAAAAGTTGGTCAGAATAGGGATGAGAGGAAGAAGAAAGTCTTGTGCGGCGAGGCCGCTTGAGGGTGGGAGACATGCATGAGGTTACTATTTCCGTTATATATCTCTCTGATGTTATTATTTTTCATTTATATATTTCTGATGTTATTATTATTTAAAATCAGGTCATAGTAAAAAACAAAAGTCTAATTACATTAAAACTATTTGAAATTAGTGAGAAACCATGTAAGAAAAATCAGTAAAATAGCCATAAAAAGGTCATTGCTTATGGGAAATAGCTTATAATGGAAATGATAGATGTATTTACTTGTCTGCTGATTTATTCTCCAATAATCTCTGGTAATATTGCATCTGCAGGTACAAAGTCTCAAAGGCCCAAGCAACACATTCCTGTGCTCGATATGCTGCCGCACGTGCCTGTTGCTCAATGTCCTGCACAGGCTCAGCAGGATGGCTGTCAGCAACAGGGTCTTCACAGATGAAGGAAGAAGTCCCTTCTACCCCCGATGATGCACCATCACTATTAATGATCAGTGCATTTTCAACTGGTGAGATGCGTCACTGCAAGCAATGGACCAAATCATTACATTGGTGCATAAATTTGGAGGAGGCAGTTTATTTTCAGCCTTTGCTAGCTCCTCCTTTTAGAAAGAATTGCCATTAATTATTGTTACACAGCTGACATACTTAAATTTTTCTTTTCTTTCACTGAATGGTGCCTTAATGACAAAGAACAGTATTATCAATCCAGGAATAATATTTTGCATTTTACCCCATATGTTACCTTTATAAAACGTTTATTGACCTCAATAAATAAAAATATTGGGAAGTTGGGGAGGAAAAATTGTGTGGAAAAATTTCCAATTAATGAATGTTAACTTACAGACTGCTATTTTTCTTTCCTTTCACTGAATGTAGCCTTTATAACAATAAGCAGTATTATTGATGGAGGAATAATATTTTAACCATATATGCTATTTCTATAAAACTTGTTTGGACTAAAATAAAGTAAGCATTAGTAAGAACTTTTCAGAAAATAGGAAGTGAGAGAAAAACTAGGGAGGGAGGGAAAGTCAGAAAGGTTCTGAAAGCAAGGAAGTGTAGTAATGAGAAAGTTCAAGGGTTACAGGAGGAAGAGTTTGAGTAGAGAGGAGGGAGGTAATGCTGAGGTGACATGTCAAGCTTGTTTGTTTAAAGATACGAATATACTATTTTCTCACCATGAATTAAAGTGTGGTTTTATGAATGGAACTAAGTTTTTGTTTATTTCTTTCCACCACCTTTTCAATAAGCAGCAAAATTTACCATCACCGTCGACATTATGTATGGATGATAAATTACCATCTATAAATACTAAGCTACAAGCTAAAACCAAACCTATGTTAACACCTAACCTACTTAAACCTATTAAGGACTCACTGATGCAGTTTTATCGTGTTTTTTTTTAGTCTGTTGACCTCAAGAGAGACGCCTAAGGTAAAACTTTAAATTATTATAAATACTAAATGAGTAAAGAAAGTGCATACAATAATGCATACTTCCCATTGGTTTACTCCTTTTTAATGTGTATTAAACTAACAGCTTTTTCCACCAATACCAGATAAAGTACTAATAAGCAATGTTTGTTGATACCTTGAAG
>CM035180.1:4573073-4606037 GCA_020233015.1 Callinectes sapidus
GGGGGGGGGGGGATATATGGCATACTACTACTCTTTCTCCCTCTATATGTGTGTGTGTGTGTGTGTGTGTGTGTGTGTGTGTGTGTGTGTGTGTCTGTGTATGTGTGCAAATATGGTTATGTATGTAAATATATATGTATGTGAATGTATGTGTGTTACCACTGACACCGTTCTTCCCCTAAATGTATTAACTTTGGTGTTCCTCAGGGTTCTGTCCTATCACCCACTCTCTTCCTATTATTCATCAAAGATCTTCTAAACCAAACTTCTTGCCCTATCCACTCATATGCCGATGATACCACCTTCCACTTTTCCACGTCTTTACATAGACGACCAACCCTCCAGGAAGTGCACACCTCACGCAGGGAAGCCTCAGAACGCCTAACTTCTGATCTCTCTCAAATTTGTGATTGAAGAAAAGTAAACTCGGTGTTGTTCAGTGCCACAAAAACCTATCAACTCGACCCAGCCTTCCAAATTACTATCCCCTCTTCTTCAATGACACTCAACTGTCCACTTCTACACTGAACATTCTCGATCTATACTTTCCTTATAAACGAAACTGGAAACTTCATATCTCCTCTCTACCTAAAATAGCTTCTATGGAGTTAGGTGTTCTGGGCTGTTTCCGCCAGTTTCTCTCACCACCTCAACCGTTAACTTTTATACAGGGGCTTCATCCGGACAAGTATACAGTATGCTTCACATGTCTGGGGAGGCTCCACTCATGCAGCTCTATTGAACAGGGTGGAATCAAAAGCTTTTCGTCTTACCAACTCCTCTCCTCTGACTGACTGTCTTCAACCTCTTTCTCATCGCCGCAATGTTGCCTTTCTTGTCCTCTTTTACCGGTATTTTCATGCTAACTGCTCCTCTGATCTTGATACTGTATGCCTCCCCTGCTCCCACGCCTCGCTGCACAAGACCTGCCTCTTCCTCTCATCCCTATTCTGTCCACCTCTCTAATGGAAGAGTTGACCAGTATTCTTTTATTTTTTTTTTTAAACTCTCTCTCTCTCTCTCTCTCTCTCTCTCTCTCTCTCTCTCTCTCTCTCTCTCTGTGTGTGTGTGTGTGTGTGTGTGTGTGTGTGTGTGTAGGTGTGTATATGTGTATTTGTTTATATGTGAATGTATGTATATACCTATGTGTGTGTGCATCTGTGTAAATGTGTATATGTATGTATATGTGTATATCTGTATGTATGTATGTGTATATATTTATATGTATGCATGTATGTATGTATGGATGGATGGATGCATGTGTGTATATGTGTAAATGTGTATATATATATATATATATATATATATATATATATATATATATATATATATATATATATATATATATATATATATATATATATATATATATCATGTTTATGTATTTATTTTTTTATTTGTGTGCATAAATGTGTATATGTATGTATTAATGTATGTATGTATGTATGTATGTATGTATGTATGTATGTATGTACGTATATATGTATGCATGCATGTATGTGTGTATGTATGTATGTGTACATGTTTATGTACGTATATGTTTGTGTATATGTGTACATGTATGTTTATATGTACGTATGTACAGTAGTAGCTTGAGATACAAAATAGTCTAACATACGAATTTTTTCTTTTTTCTTTTTGAGATACGACCCACGATTTGGTCATTTTTATCATTTGAAATTCGCAAATTTGAAGTACGAATCGTGTTTCGGGACGCTACCACTAGTCGGCGCATCGGTCCAGCATCAGCTGAAATTGAAGGAGCTCCAGGTGATGCAACATAAGAAGGTTGTGGAGGAGATTAGTAGCGAGGAGTTGGTAGATCCGGAGGAGGTGATTTCTACAAGTGAAAGTAAAGGAATGCGGGCAGTGTGGGAGACGGTTTCAAGTTTCATTGAAAAGAAACACCCATAAAAAGTTTCAACTGGTCTTGCTTCAGCACTTTTTTATGACACGTATTTAACTCAATTCGGTAATATTTTAAAAGGCAGGCAAAAACAAATATCTTTCGATAGGTTCTTATTCAAAAGGCCTGCAAGTGAAAGTATTGATGAAAGAATAATAAGATGACTGATGACTCCCCCTTGATGAAATACGCTTTCATGTTTGGGATGAAATGATAATTTAGGGCATGAGAATGAGAATTTAGGGCATGAAGGAATTTTTTTTTTTTTATGTAGAAGGGAGTCGGCCAAGGGCAACAAAGATCAAACAAAAAGGCCCACTGTAGTGCCAGTCCCTGGAAAGTCCAGATTCAGTAGCTAAAAGAATGGGATAAGTGTCTTGATACCTCTCTCTTGAAACAGTTCAAGTCATAGGCAGGTGGAAATACAGAAGCAGGGAAAGAGTTCCAGAGTTTACCAGAGAAAGAGATGAAAGACTGGTTTACTCTTGCATTAGAGAGGTGGACAGAATAGGGGTAAGAGACTGAGAGGAAGAGGCAAGTCATGTGCAGCGAGGCAGCGGGAGCAGGGGAGGCACGCAGTTAGTGAGATCAGAAGAGCAGTTAGCATGAAAATAGCGATAAAAGAGAGCAAGAGAGGCTACATGGAGGCGATGAGAAAGAAGCTGAAGACAGTCAGTCAGAGGAGAGGAGTTGATAAGACGAAAAGCTTTTGATTCCACCCTGTTCAATAGAGCTGTATGAGTGGAGCCTCCCCAAACATGTGAAGCATACTCCATACATGGGCGGATGAGGCCCCTGTATAGAGTTAGCAGTTGGGGAGGTGAATAAAACTGCCGGAGATGGCTCAGAACACCTAACCTCAAAGAAGCTGTTATAGCTAGAGAGGAGATGTGAAGTTTCCAGTTTATATTACAAGTAAAGGATAGACCAAGAATGTTTGGTGTAGGAGAACGGGACAGTTGAGTGTCATTGAAGAAGAGGGGATATTTATTTGGAAGGTTGTGTCGAGTTGATAGGTGGAGGAATTGAGTTTTTGAGACATTGAACAACACTAAGTTTGCTTTGCCCCAATCAGAAATTTGAGAGAGATCAGAAGTTAGGCGTTCTGAGGCTTCCCTGAGTGATCTGTGTACTTCCTGAAGGGTTGGTCGTCTATGGAAAGACGTGGAAAAGTGCAAGGTGGTATCATCAGCATAGGAGTGGATAGGGCAAGAAGTTTGGTTTAGAAGATCATTGATGAATAACAGGAAGAGAGTGGGTGATAGAACAGACCCTTGAGGAACACCACTGTTGATAGATTTAGGGAAGTACAGTGACCGTCTACCACAGCAGCAATAGAACGATCAGAAAGGAAATTTGAGATGAAGCTGCAGAGAGAAGGATAGAAGCCATAGGAGGGTAGTTTGGAAATTAAAGCTTTGTGCCAGACTCTATCAAAAGATTTTGATATGTCTAGGGCTACAGCAAAAGTTTCACCAAAATCTCTAACAGAGGATGACCAAGACTCAGTAGGGAAAGCCAAAAGATCACCAGGAAGCCATACTAGCGGTCAGATAGAAAATTGTGAAGTGATAGATGTTTAAGAATCTTCTTGTTGAGAATAGATTCAAAAACTTTAGATAAGCAGGAGTTTAAAGCAATAGGACGGTAGTTTGAAGGATTAGAACGGTCACCCTTTTTAGGAACAGGCTGAATGTAGGTAAACTTCCAGCAGGAAGGAAAGATAGATGTAGATAGACAGAGTCGAAAGAGTTTGACTAGGCAAGGTGCGAGCACGGAGGCACAGTTTCGGAGAACAATAGGAGGGACTCCATCAGGTCCATAAGCCTTCCGAGAGTTTAGGCCAGCGAGGGTATGGAAAACATCATTACGAAGGATTTTAATTGATAGCATGAGGTAGTCAGAGGGGGGAGGAGAAGGAAGAACAAGCCCGGAATCGTCCAAGGTAGGGTTATTAGCAAAAGTTTCAGCGAAGAGTTCAGCTTTAGAGATAGATGAGATGGCATTGGTGCCATCTGGTTGAACTAAAGGAGGGAAGGATGAAGAAGTAAAGTTGTTGGAGATGTTTTTGGGTAGATGCCAGATATGACAACCATGTGACGGAATTATACGAAATATACATACAATAATGATACCTGGAGACAAAACATAATACACAAGATAATAAGGATGAACTTACGATTAATAAATGAATATACCTGAAACTAAAGAAAATATACACATAATCAAATGATACAGAAATAATACACACATCTGAATAATGGAAGACAAAGAATCAAATACCTGTATACATATTTACACACAAATAATGGAGATATATTCATATCTGAACAAAGATATATATGAAAATACATACATGACACTTCAAAGAGGTTAAGATTTAGAAAAATAATGTCAGCGTGTCTGAACTATAAATCTTGGAACTGGAGGATGTTGAAGCAGGAAAAGAACTCAGATGCAGCTCATCAATGCAGTGCGCTCGACAAGGCCTTCGAGATCTAAGGTCTTGAATTAGTGCCCATGAAGAACCTCGAAGATGTGGACCATGAAAGATTGAAGTCTAATTTGTGCCTATGAAGATTCTCGAGAATACGATGTGGGCCCAATATAGATTGGGTCCAATTTTGATTCACGATCGTATTGTTGCTAAAGTATGATATCACCTACTGCAAGAGATGAGGTAGAGACGCGAAGCCTTTGACAACATATGATTTGTTGCAATGAGGCGAACGAGGATGAGGTGGTGACCTTATTTTAAACGTACGTAGGCGTGTATCATTATTATCATAAATAATTTCGACTCACCACATGTTCGCTCTTTCTAAAAATAGCTCCACATGTACAAACACGTGTTTGCTTCTCTATCTCTCGCATACACACATGTCAGGTCCAATGTCCATCTTTCTACACCTTTCTCAAATCTCCTTTTATCTCAAGGGACACGACATTCGTCGGCTTCCTCTGCCTCTGACCTCTCTTTAACCCTAACCTTGACCTCTAAACGGATGAAATCGACCCTCCTTGACCCAGATCTCTAAGCCACGCCTCTATCACACCCCCTACAAGATCCGACCTCATGGATATTATAAAATCAAATATTTGCAGCCTTCCTCTCCCTCTGACCTCTGTTGAACCCTAATCTTGACCTCTAACCGGAGGAAACCGACCCTCTTTGACCTAGATCTCTAAGCCACTCCTCTATCACACCCCTTACAAGCTCCGTCCTCATGGATATTATAAACTCATGTTCTCTTTCACAAACATCATTCACTCTCCGATTACTCATCTTTCAATAGACATCCACTCTAGCCTCATTCTCAGGACACATCACCCACTTTGTATTCGGGTTTATCATTCGAGTTCTCGCATCTTGTACCGCCGTCTAGCTGTACCAACAGAAAGAAATATATACGTCTTGAATCTAAGCTGCTACATCTTTTTACTCTCACGAAGATAACTATCACATACCCATCCTACGATATTCCACTTTTGACAGTTAATCGACCACATTGCTACCAGTTAACTTTTATTACTGTTTTTGGCACACTACAACCGGACCAGTACAGACGGCATATCACGAAGTCATCGAAGTTGTTTATAGGACGGGAAGTCCTGAGGCGAGACTCATGAAGCAGACGTTTATCCTTCCCCAACAGGACAAAATGAGAAGATTCCTTGATGGTGGAGTGAATGGCAGTGTTGAGAGAACAAGCTACCTACCTGAATGGGTATTTCATCCCCAAGATTACTATAAATCCATGATATGATGTAAGATATCCAGGATGTTTGCATCGCTCAACTTTTCCGCTTGAACTGAGTGAATGAAGAGCAATGTTACATGCTTCCATATGAAATTCATGATAGACACCAAAAGAACAGATTACAGGACACTGACCTGCAATCCAACATTTTTTTTTTTTTTTTAATTTAATAGGCGAATTTTATAATTTATCACATGCTGATTTCAAATTTACCACGGAAATTGCTGTATCACTTTTTTCACAATATTCAATTTTGTGTTTCTTTCTATTCTGCATCCCATGAACTCAGTATAGCTTTTTGTATTATTTTGTTATATATTATTTCTACAGTGTGCCGCTTAAGTGGCTTGTTTTATGCGTTTCTTATTCTCCTTATTTATTGCCATCATTATGATCCCTGAATATTTGCTGGGGACTGAGAGAGTCTTAGGCCCCTTTCACACTAGTTACCTTCCATGCTTACACACTAGGACACCGGTGTCCGCCACCGATCAAATTTATGCCCGGACACTAGTGTCTCATGAATCCGCCGCTCCTTGTCAGTCGGAAGAATGGCTAAAAAGAAACGGAAGAGGCGCTCTGCAGAAAGGGAAGTGCATGTGCATCCTATATTATCCTCAAGGATGTACACAGGAGTGCATCATAACTTTTCCCTGATTTGTGTGCAGACGAAAAGAAGTTTTCAACTATTTTCGTATGAGCAAGCCGTCATTTGAAGAACTTCTCAGATACGTCAGGAAAGACATCACAGGGACTACAAAGTTGAGAGAAATTTTCACCAGACGAGAAACTGACCGTCACCGAGCGTGATAGGCTGGCCAGTGAGCGGCGGTGGCGGACACTGGTGGAAGCATGGAAGGCAACTATTGTCTGCCACTGGTGGCGGACACTAGTTGCCTCCCATGCTTTCCAATGGACGCTTTCAAACTAGGCCACTGCAGTGTCTCGACCAGGCAACTTCCGGGACACTAACATTTCGGTGTCTTACTTCCGCAACTATGGCGGACACTGGCAGTGTCCGCCACTCACTGTAGAGCATGGTTTTGAATAAGGTAACTAGTGTCCTAGTGGGAAGGGCTCTTGTAGCCTAGTGGCGCGAGCCGCGAGCATTGGCGGGCTGAGCTGGTTCCTGCAGTTTCATTTAAATTTGAAATTAATTTAGCTTATTTCCCTTTGTCTCTCCATACTGTAAATTTGTCATTTGCTTGGTAAAAATATTACCTGTCTTTTGATACTATTAGGTTTAAGCTAAACTCCTTGTTAGCGAATTATTGAATTTAAATGTAATTGGGGGGTAGAAAGGCGAGCAAAACCCGCACCGAGCTCTATAACTAAACACCATTATATCTAAAAATATCATCTAAGATGGCTTCTTGAGGTTGATCAACAACTTCGAATAGCTATTGTTACGTCTGTGGATAATTTGTTATAAGAAGCAACCGAGAAATATTACGAAGTTCGTCAAAAAAAACACACTATGTATACTTTGGAGTGAAGCTGGAAAAAATTGAGGCAGTGGACAAAAGTAAGAAGTCCGTGCGCTTCGGTGTTCCAATGATATGGCGGGAGCAGAAAAAAACAGTGGTGATTGCTATTTCTGTACATGCTCGATGACAAGAAAAATATTGTCTATCCGAATCTTCCATCAGCATTGCGACCTAGCCAGTCCCATCACCTCCAACACATCTGGACGATGTACAAACTACGTTCAGACTCCAAAATCAGCAATTATGAATCAGATTTCTTCTATGGAGATGAGAAATGAACCTCAAGTGTTCAGAGTGAACTAAATGATCTGGTGAGGGATCTAGGACTGGCAAAGGAATCAGCAGAGCCTTTAGGCTCAAAACTTTTTTTGTTAGGTCATGCTACATCATTTTTTGGTATCGTCATCGTGAGAAAGCGTTCTCTCCTTATTTTGACCAGAAAATGACTTAATGTGTTGCACTGATCCCAAAGGACTCAAAGAAAAGTTTGATATATGTTATAACTATGAAGAATGCAGAATCTTTATTAATTCTCCTAAAAAGAAGTCTTAAAGCTGTTCTTTGGCAAAATAGCAATAAATATGCTTCGAATCCTGTTCGATACTCAGTGAAAATTTGGTAGTTCTTTTTGACAGGATCAATTCCAAAGATCACAACTGGGTGATCTGTGGTGATTTGAAGACTGTATGTATGTTGCTGGGATAGCAAACAGGATACAAGAAACTCTCATGCTTTTTTGTGTGAATGGGACAGTAGACAATAGACAGAATCAAAAGCTTTTCGTCTTATCAACTCCTCTCCTCTGGCTGGCTATCTTCAGCCTCTTTCTCGTCGCCGCAATGTTGCCTCTCTGGCTCTCTTTTACCACTATGTATTTTCATGCTAACTGCTCTTCTGATCATGCTAACTGCATGCCTCCCCTGCTCCAGTGGCCTCGCTGCACAAGACTTGCCTCTTCCTCTCACCCCTATTCTGTCCACCTCTCTAATGTAAGAGTTAACCAGTATTCTCAGTATTTCATCCCTTTCTCTGGTAAACTCTGGAACTCTCTCCCTGCTTCTGTATTAATTACACCTGCCTATGACTTGAACTCTTTCAAGAGAGAGGTATCAAGACACTTATCCCATTCTTTTGGCTCATGAATCTGAACTTTCCCAGGGACCGGCACTTCAGTGGACTTTTTTTTTTTTATTTATTTATGTTGCCCTTGGCTGCCTCCCTTCTACATAAAAAAAGAGCGAGGAATCTGCATTGGATTCAGAAACATTGGCCTAATAGGGATTCACACACACCAAGGACAAAAAAAAAACATCTTGCGGGAGAGTTTAGTGGATCCTAAAAAGGTTCGACTACTAACACTGCATATTGAGCTGGGTCTGATGGAACAGTTTGTAAAGGTTTTGCCACGGGAAGGAGATTGTTTCACGTATTTGTGCAGAAAGTTCTCTCGTCTCTCGGACGCCAATAGGGAGTATTTGTTGGTCATGAATGATGAAAACTTTGAGAGATGTCATGGGGAGGCAGAAAAGGATGCTTGGATTAGCTTAAAAATGTGATTAAAAACTCCTTAAGATTACAAGGATATCGCAAGAAGAATGCTATAAAAGTTCAAGGCTTTGGGATGCAAAATGAGTGTTATAGTTCATTTTCTACATGTGAATCTTGATGATTTCCCAGAAGATTTAGGATACTTGAGTGAAGAACACGGGCAAGGTTTCAACAGTACATAAAGGAGATGGAAATAAGCTACCAAGGAAGGTGGAACGTTAGCATGTTAGCGGACTACTGCTGGGTATTGCAACCGGAGATTTCACAAAATGCCCACAAACGTAAAGGATTTTGATTTTATAATGGGCTATTTATGAAATCGGCGGCCACCAGATGTCACTGGCCGGTTAAGAGATAGCTGAGCCAAGCAAAATATTAAATATCGCGATTTTTCTGTATTTTACCAAGCAGCTGTGTGGCATCGTATCATTACGTACAAGTGAAGTAATATAATAGCATTTTAGCAGTACACTGGAATTCGTTTACCGTGATGTATCTTAAAACCAGGGCCAGAATGTTTAACATCTGGCAATTCCATTTCACATTGTTCTTACTATTATGAATAATATTAAACTAATATTGTGTTGTTCACCCGTTTAGCATAATCAGTGTGCACTATTCAGCTAGAAAAGTACTCGTTTAGAGTGTATCAGTCTCTATTTTGACGAATATCAAAGTGAGGCAAATCTTGCCACTTAAGATTCACAGGAGACTGTCCCTAATCCAAGACCAGCAAGGTGTGTTTACAAGTTGACGTGTTTCAAGCTGGAGGGCGGGAGGGCGCCGCAGGACCACACGGGGTGTGTGGAAGCGAGGATACTAAAGCATGAAGTGATCGGTGGCCTGTGGGAGTGACAGCAGACAGCGCCGTGATGAGGTCCTCCTCGGATGAAATCAAAACAAATATGAGTCATATCTGATGTCAGATGATGGACGGTCTCTGAGCTCGGATATCCGCTGTTGAACTATTCAATATTATTAACATTAAATTTCCGCCAAAAGAGAAGTTGACACTTAAACCTTTATTTATTTTCCATACTCTAATGTGAATCAAATATAAAGAGAGGCCTGGAAGTGCTGATCTTGCATTTTTATTGTTTATAAACGCCGAAAAGGTGAGATGAGAATGCCAGTTTGTCAACTTTGGTTTCACATCTCAGGAAAATACATTAAGGAGAGAAATGTTTTCTCTTATGCTATATTTTTCTTGCGAAGCTTTTTCATTACCCAACCCGTGCATGAAGTTACTTTGACACGTATCTGCTTTTATAATCATAGGTAAATCACGGTAAGGATGAAGTAATTTTTTATTCGGTTATCGCTTTACTTGTAGAGCCATCTGGTGGCTGAGGTTCATAAATAGCCCATTATGAATAACAGTTAAGAGTACATTTTCATAAGTTTGATTTATATTTGTTTCATTCAATCCTTTCTAAATAAGTGACCAGGAAAGTTTTTTGTTATTTTATTTATTCTTTTAATATATAATGAACTCTACAAAGGTGTACCTAAACCTTACGTGGTAGGGAAACACTGTGATGATATTTTGATTCAGCACCCTCGAAATGTTTAAATACACATTCTTATTCCAAACAATTTTTTGAATGTCCAATTGGCCTGTGTGTGTAATCTGTCATGTAAACGAGAAACAAAAGAAACTATCGACACGAACGAAAGACACTGAAAGCCATTTTGCGTGAGCGGTAGTTTCAGCAAATCTATAGATATAGAATCCCAGCGTGATGATGCAACTTGGTTTGCAAGTGAGGGGTTCTTGTGAACAGAAGGTGAGCAGTGAGATGCGAATATAAAGACAGAGTGTGAGGTGAGAGAGAAAAAAAAGTTTTTTCCTCTCACCGATGGCCAAAAATACAAACATCGTGCTTCCAAGAAGGACCAATCACCATCTTGATGACCAATCGAGGGAATTTGATGTAATATAGCATTAACCAATGACTGTGAAGCAATAAACTAAGTTAACTATTTATTAGAGTCATTGGGCTATACGAAACTAGACTTGTAAAGATCATCTTGCAAAAAGACGAACGTGCAACTTTTGAAAATTTGATGTATCACCTGACTCTAGATAATACAAGAGAGAAGCGCTAAACGGGTCTGGCCGTTGATGTGTTTTGAAGTCATCAGCTCTATGCATGGCAGATCTACCTGTGATAAGAAATACAGAATCAGTGTTGCGTGATAAAGGATCTGGGACATAACTAGTTTTACCAGGAATTCATGAGAAGGTAGGATTAAACTCTTGAATGGTTAATTGCAAACAAGCGAATTTACCTGTGAGATTGTTGCCTTTGAATATTTCCTTGAAAGCGTAATGATCCGTGAGGACATGGAATTTGTAATAAAAAAACTAGTTCACGAAAGTAGCATCATAGTTATGTTCGTCTTTATTCAAAAGTCTACTAGCGTATGCTATGGCACAATGTTTGCCTTTATCATCTTGCTACATGAGACTGTGTACCGAAACCCGAGGCATCGGTAAAGAAAGTGAAATCCTTCTCAGAATTAGGAAAAGCAAGGACCGGAGAGCAACATAAGACAAACTTAAGATGATCTATTGCACTCTCTTCCTTTTCAGACCAGACAGATTTAGCGTTTTTATTAAGCATATGAATGAGAGGCTGAGCAATGTAGCTAGAATGGTGAATGAATTGATGGTAACATTCAGCTAATTCAAGAAACTGTCTGATGTGATCTGGACAAGTGGAAACAAAGAAAGACTGAATGGCTGTTACTTTACAATTTAATGTAACAATACGATCTTTGTGATCTCGTGACCGAGAAACTTAACTTGTTTTCTTAGGAAAGTGCATTAACTGAGATTAATCTTGAAACCTGCTGATTGGAAATGCAAAATAACCTGAGAAAATGCTCTAGAAGATCCATAGAAGCAACGATAACGTCATCAATGAAGCAAAATACTTTTTTGCTGAAAGGTAAATACTGCAGATTTTGTCATGCCTTTGGACATGAATTGAGTTGAAGAGGTAATGAAATCGGTGTAATGGCGAGGTGATTCTTCTTATTTTACTTTGAAAAATCCTTACTGTAATTGTAGGGTACATAACACTGAATTAGATTTACTTAAGGACTGAATGGCATTGCCTAGTTTCGGCACGGGGTAGCGATCAGGTGAAGTGTATGAATTTAAGTTCCTAAAGTCGACAACGACACCCCAGTTCACCCTCCCTTCCTTTTTTATTTATTTATTTATTATTATTATTATTATTTTTTTTTTTTTTTTTTTTTTTTTTTTCTAATAATGATATCCCGATTCAACATACCTTGGCTAACGTCTACAGGAACTCGACGGCAGTGTGGAACGTATTAGCTAGGAGTGCAGGATGATTTAGACCCGTGTGTCAGATGGATGGCGTGCTGGATGACACTTGTAAGGCTCAAGGGTTTATCCGGAAGAAAAACAACATTTCTGAAATGATTAAGGAGTGCCAGTAAATCATAGTCATAAACATAGAAATCTAAATCTGAGAGATGATACTTAGTGATCAGAAGAGGTAATTGGAAATAATTTTGAGATAGAGAGACAAGATTAATTTGATTGCTAGGAGGGAAGACCAGAAGTAAGAAGAAGGAGATAAAACAGACTGTTTTTAGTAAGGAAAGAGAACACGTGGATGGTAGAGAAGTAATTATAGAAGAACATAATGACAATGACTGATACACATCTATCTATTTATATATATATATATATATATATATATATATATATATATATATATATATATATATATATATATATATATATATATATATACTGTCCCAGTGTGTAGTGTGTGGTATGTTCCCAATCAAACAATCATGGGGAGAATACGCCGGGGGGCGCGTTGCCTCGCCTACTCTACGACACTGCCCCTGGCGGTCATGCCTCTCGAATCTCCATGCAGGCTCCCTTCCCATACTGAGTGACTCCCAGCAGGAGGCATCGACTTGTTGCAACCAAGAGTTCTGTAGGCGCCCCCTTGGCCTCCTCCAAGCTGGGTTATCCCGATAACCAGGATCGGCTTCCGGGTATCGCGCCACAAACCCATATAGCCGCAGTTGGCGCTGACGGACTATGCTAGTATTATGCCTCGAATCGGTCTCATGGAACAATCGCTGATTAGACACAAAGTCATACCAGCGGTATCCCATGATCCTGCGAAGGCATCTAGTACCAAAGACATCAATTCGTCTTTTCAGGTCGGTGTTCAGTATCCATGTCTCACAACCATAGAGTAAGACAGGGATCACAAGCGACTAGAAGATCCGAAACTTTGTACGTTTGCACAAGTATATACAACGCCAAATACTTGTGTTGAGCGAATACATAACACTGTGGGCCAGCCCAATCCGCTGTGTGACTTCTTGGCTCGACCCACCATCATTATGCACTACACTACCAAAGTATGTGAAGTTTTTCAAGATCTCAATGTCCTCGCCACACGCATGGACAGACTGTACTGTTTCATCCAGTACGCCTCCAAACATATGGCCTTGGCCCAGGAAACCTTAAGTCCCAAAGGCTTCACCTCCTCGTGCAGGGTCTCATTACCAGAACCTCCAGTGACTCAGCGTAGATTGCTGCATCATCAGCAAATACAAGGTCCATGCATGTGTTAAAAAGTGATGGAGCAACCACACAGCCCTGCCTCACACCCGTATTCAAGGGGAAGATGCTGGACACGCCTCCCTCACACTTCACAGCACTCACAGTCCCGGATTACAAGCCAGTTTATAGTCCAATAATCCTTGCAAGAATCCCACGGAGAAGCAGAAGATCCAAGAATGTTTCTTGTTCACTGAGTCAAACACTTTCTTGAGAATGACATAGGTTGCAAGCATTCTTACTTACCTGGCGTGACCCCTGACTGTTTGGGTCTCTGCTGCTTCAGCAGGTGAGTGCGGAACCGCATCAGCAGCAAATGAGCAAGCACCTTGCCTGGTACGCTGAGCAGTCTTATTCCACGGTAGTTGTTGCAGTCATGACGGTTCCCTTTCCCCTTCCAGAGAGGGATGACCAAACCCCTTTTCCAGTCAGGAGGAATGGTATCTGAATGCCATACAGCAATCAAGACAGCATACAACGCACGGATCTTGGCTTTAACCCCAGCTTTGAGGAGCTCCGCACTGATGTTGCAGATGCCAGCTGCCTTTCCACTCCACTTTGCCAAAGCCTCTTTAACATTGTCAATGGAGGCTGCAGTTTCCTCAAGGGGTGGATCAGCATCCAGCATCTGCAACCCTGCAGTCTGGAGCTGTCTGCTTGGATGATCCACCGTGAACAGCTGCTCAAAGTACTCAGTCAAATGAGCCATCTACCCATCTGCGTCCGATACGAGGCAACAATCTGCTGTTCGGATAGCACTCACCTGAGAGACTTGGAGCGAAGTTCCTTCAATGTTCGATAGGCAGGTCTGACGTCGTTAGCATTAAGATGACACTCGACACTCGACTCACCGAGACCCCTGACATACCTCTCCTAGTCTCTTCTCAGGAGAGTTCTACTCCTACGTGACAGAGTCCTGTACTGGTCATGGTTCACAGCAAGTCTGGTAGCGGGACTCTTCTCAAAACTTTCCAGTGTTTCCATCTGGGTTGAAGCCACTCTGTGACCTCGGGCACTCCCCAATGCATTCCTTTGCTGGCTTTCGAGTCTTACGTTTGAAGCTATGCGATAGCTCTTCAGGCTCCTCAAAGGTGTCGAGCACTCCAGATCGACTGTAAACTGTCACTGCATACTCTTTGGCACTTATCAAGTCCTTTAGTTTCTGAAAATGAAACACAGTTGGAGGATTTCTGGACTTGACATGAAGCTTGAGTGTGGCAACAACAAGCCTGTAATCGGTCGAAAAGCAATCGGCACTCCGAAAAACCCTGCAGTTCTGGAGGACCATCCAATGGATACTGACAAAGATATGGACGATCTCCTTCGCTACCCCTCCGGCATTGCTATACCAAGTCCAGCGGTGCAGTGCTGGTCTCCGTTACCAGGAACCTGCAATTCTCAGCCTTCCGGATCTTGCAAAATTTAGAAGGAAAGAGCTGTTGTCATTCCTGGTACTAGAACCATGGGGACCAACACATATTTCATAGCCAGCCCTTCCAGTGCCAGTGACAGAATTAAAGTCGCCCAGGACAATGAGTGCATCACGACGGGGACACTGGTTCAGTGCAGAGTCGAGTTTGGCGTAGAAAACCTCCTTCTCTTCAGTTTCACACACCTTGATAGGAGCATACACTACAACAATAGACATGAAGCCTAAACGGTGCTTCAGCATTAATTGCCTTATACACTCTTCAGCTGGAGTATCCTCTACAACAGACGGCTGCAGTCTGCTGGAGATGCCTATGGCTACCCCCTTGACCATTGCTCATGCCGGACCAGTAGTAAGTAAAACCCTTGCTACTTGTCTCGCCACTACCAGGCTTCCTTGTCTCAGAGAGCCCCACCATATCCTCTCTCAGCCTACTGAGATCATCCGATAAATGAGACTTTCGGTGGTTCTTTGAGCTACTCAGGACATTCCCGGAGGCCACACGCAGAACCCTTCGAAAGTTCATCCCAGCAGTGCTCCAACGTGCAGGCGCCACATCTGCATCCCCACCGGCACCCCCAAAATTAGAAATTGGGCTATGACATCCACTCCCCCCCACCCCGCCTCTCTCAGGACACAAGGCTCCTGCAGGCTTTTACCTGTATCCTTCATACCGGTAGCCAGGACGTTCTGGTGCCTTGGCACCTAAGGGGTATGCACGATCGGACCCCTCAGCAAACCTCGGGGCGGTGGCCAGAGGTTCGGCCGCGCCTATAGCCTCTAACCTAACCTCTACCTTTAACACTGGTGGCGGATGTGGATTTTTTTTACAGGCAGGGGTTGGCATCCCCATTCCAACCAGCTAGTTCAGCCATAGGCAGGGGCACTGGTATCCCTAGGCGAAAGAACCCTGGCTGCTCAAAAAAAAGGAAGGGGAGGCAAAGATAGGGAGATACATAGGAGGGAATCATCTATGGGAGGTAGAGGGCACTCAATGCTCAGTTTCAGCCCTACCCTAAGATCTGTCTATGAACTCTGAGCTCGCTCCGTAGGGAAAAGCCTGGACGGGTGACCGCCAGGCGACCGCGACAATGAGTCACACACACACACACACACACACACACACACACACACACACACACGCAAAGACACACACACACACACACACACACACACACACAGATATATAATATATATATATATATATATATATAGAGAGAGAGAGAGAGAGAGAGAGAGAGAGAGAGAGAGAGAGAGAGAGAGAGAGAGAGAGAGAGAGATCTTTCCTTTTCAGATTTATCCGCACGACCTGGTTGAGTGTAACCATGACAGAAAACGCAATGCACAAATCATTTCTTCAAAGTGATCCTACTATGCCAAACACTACTCGGGTGTGGTTTGAAGGTTACATGATGCCCTTCATGGATCTTCTGTCTCAGAAAATGAATTTCTCGTAAGTGCGTGTGTATGTGTGAGCGTGTGGGGGGGGGGGGGGTAAGTGTTCTCAAATAGATACTATAATATATATATATTATAATCTATATATCTATCTATATATATATATTATTATATCATATTATATATATATACATATATATATATATATATACTTGCACGGACACACACACACGCAACCCCCTCCTCCCCCCCCTCACACACACACACACACACACACACACACACATACACACACACATGTTTTAGATGTTTTAGCTGTCACTATTTGATTTGGATAGAGATGCTTCCGCAGTTTGTATGAGTGTTGTGATGGGCAGCGTGGAGTTGAGCACTGGAGGAGGAGACGGAGGTAGAAGTGGACAAAACTGGATAGATTGCGTGTTCTAATATCTATCAGATTGTTAGTGTCTTGAAATAAAATGTTGAGTAGATTCAGCACATATATTTTTTGTGTACAGCTAGAGAGTGACGAAGCGGACGAGAGACGAATGTCACGTGGTTGTAGATGAGGTGATGTTTGGGCAAAATAAGAGTGAATAATGGCTCGTCCGCAAGGGAATGGGAATGAGTGAATGATTTTGAATAAATGAATGATATCTTGGATGAGGATGCGTGTTTAACTTATTGAGGGCTATCATCTTAACTTGGGTACAAGGTCAACTTATTTTTTTGTCTATTTTCATTAAATAGTGTAATTGTTTTGTATATATTTAAATATTTGTTTTGACTAATTACTTAATTCATTTCTCATTTCATTCATATACATTTGCATTCATTATATATATATATATATATATATATATATATATATATATATATATATATATATATATATATATATATATATATATATATATATATATATATCTTTTTAGTCTAACAAAAAGAACGACAACAAAAAGAACAAAAACAAGTCAAAACTTTACACACACTTCCTTTAAACTGGGTGTCTACTCCTACCACAAAACTATTGTCCTTTCTCAGGGCAGGGAGAGGGAGGCGCAATACACAATCACATAGGGTGGCTACGTAGTATTACTACATATTCCTTATATACAAGAAAGAGAGTACTTTATATGAAATCACGCAGTACTGCAATCATAATTATACACTTTCATACTTTTATTTACATATATTTTGATTATATATTTAAAGAGTGATTACACGCATGATATTTTATATACACATAAATCACAAATCTCTAATTTAATTGGTCTCAGTCAGATAAATCATTAGTATCTCGACCACATCCATGTATTCATCACCCAGAAGGTGGTCTGCGTTACCGGGAGGCCGCAACTCCGGCAATACACCACAAAGGGACACCTTTCCTCACGATAACGCACACAGTGAAGAAGGATTTACTCGCAGAGAGTTCCACATTACATGTGGAACATTGTGGTGGGAGGGTGTTGGCTATGTAAGGGAGGATTTAGGTGGGGAGGTTGCAGCCTATCCGGAGGTGTGCGAGGACTACCTTTTCCCGCCTTGTGGGGCGATTGGAGGAAGCCCACTTGCTGAGGATAAGTTTGATGTTGTGTATATGGAGGTTGTCGTATTGAATTTCTAACAGGAGTTTTATTGATGATTTAACAAATGAAAAACATGACTGCTGATCCCGACGGAGCATCCACGCTTCCTCGAGCTCCACGGCAGACCAATCTAACATGTCAGCCTGTCCATTCCGGCGTCATTCAAATCAGTAAAAAGGACTTACGACTTGAATTTAACATATTGATGATTTTGCCTTGGATTTCATTTGTATCGGTGCGGCCGGACTTTATTGACTAAAGGACTGACACTGAGTGGAAAAATGTGCAATTGAATGATGAGATGAATTAAAGGAATAATCTATTGCTTAATCAACAGCAAAAAATGCAGCAGGAAAGACCGATGTATGAGTCGGCTGTCTAAACCTGACGGGATATTCACACAACCACACACTTGCACCCACACATTCATCAATGTTTGAGCTATCGGTGTAGACATGTAGGAATGGAGGCAGGCAAGCGTTGGGGACCCGAAAGTTTTGGTGGAGCTCCGCCTCGGCAACAACGGCCTTCTTCCCCCAAATGCATGTTGTGTTATTGTTAGTGGTGGGTTTCTTCAAGGGAAAAAGGTGGGCAGCTCGAGGCGGTCCGCATTTTCTAGTCTTACTTCCGTTTTTTGGCATAAAGAGTGGAGTCACACAGAGAATGGACGGCAAACCACATTGTGGAGGTGGTGGTGCTGCCAGATAATCTGCTTTGGTATGTTGCCAAGGTGAGCCTTCAGGACGAGTTTTATCTCATAGAATAAGAATAGCACATCGCGTTGGAAGTGTAAAGGTGAAATGTTGGCCTCAACTTCCATCCACGCAGCACAGGACCATAAGAAAAAATGCACATATTCATTCTGAAAAAAAAACGTCCAACCTCCTCAGGTTGGATGACCCATACTCCGGTATGTAATTGACTAAATAAGAACGAATTAAGCACTTCTACACAAATAATAAAAATTTTCTCCCTATTCTCCATAAAGTACCAAAATGGTATTTGAGGATATTGTTTTTTTTACAACAATGAATGAACAATTCATCAATGTGTCAAATGTGTCAAAATGCAGTCCCCCCAAAACGTGACTGAATTTCGAAACTGTATTGGTTGGTTTTGAAGAGTTGTTTGCACATCAGATACGAATTAAGTGTTAAGCACTTCTACAACAATAATAATAATTTTCTTCCTGTTCTCCATAAAGTACCAAAATGGTATTTGAGGATATTTTTTTTTTTTTTTTTTTTACAACACTGAATGAATAATTCATCATTGTGTCTTCCAATTGAGTCTGCTGTCAAAATGCAGTCCCCCCAAAACGTGACTGAATTTCGAAACAGTATCGGTTGGTTTTGAAAAGTTATTTGCATATCAAATACGTTACATCTAGTGAAAACAATTCCGATACACTTACCAACGCATAACTTAAATCCCAACATAGAGATCAAATAATGAATGGAATCATGAGCGTCCTGAATCCGCCCCTTCGAGAACTGGGCGTTAGGTGAAGTGCCATAACGCACAGTCATCAGCGTACAGTGAAAATTAATGAATCTAAAACAATTTTTTTGTTATATGTGGTAACAGGGAAGATAATGAACCTCTGAGGCTGGGTGAGTTACTTGTTGAACATTGTGATAGATATACATACCTCGGTGCTCTATTTACTTCGGACGGTTCCGTTTCCTCTGCTGTTAAAGCCCATGCTACTATCAAGATGGCCCATGTAAACAAATGTGTTGCCTTTTTAAAAGAAAATCAGCGATATCCCTTTCATTGTAAAGAAGCGCATTTTTGATGCCGTGTTTATGTCATCGATATTGTAGGGATGCGAGTCCTGGTTGAATGCCAGTGACAAGATTATATAACATGTGTATTAAACAACTGTTAGGTGTCAGGACAAGCACATGTAATAATATGCGTTATATTGAATTAGGTTATCCACCACTTAAAGATCTTGTGCGTAGTAAACAAAGAAACTTCTTTTAGACAGCTTTGCCAAGAACGATCACTTATTGACAATAAACACAGTGTTTAATGCAAGGTATAACACAAGAACATTTGTATCGCAATTACTAAGCGAAAACAAAGATGACGGTTCTGTTGCCATGGAAACTCCATGTCCGATTCTACACGCAGAATTACTTATAAGAAAATTAGCCCTAGCCTAACTGTGCACGATGACTACAAATCTAGATATAGAATCAGGGATGACCACAGAATGGCTTTCAGTCGTTTCCGCTTGTCTCCCCACTGGTTAGCGGTAGAAGTGGTAAGATGGAATCGGAGGGAACGTGGCCACCTTCCCCTGGAGGAACGCTTATGTCCTTCTGGGCAAGTAAAAACGGAGCTTCATGTTATTAATGTGTGTCCCTTCTCACAACATGTCCGTGATGCTTACGGCTTTACTTGTTTCTATGACTTATTTAGTGGCAACTTTGATAATGCAACATTATGTTCATTAATATCTACCATTCTCAATTTATATGAGCAGAATTAGACTTGAAATGTCATTGAACAATATCTATTATAACCATTAGCGTATCCTTTGTTGTCATATGATGTACGAGGATATTATTTTTTTATTATCTTAAGCATTTTTTTCGTGATTATGTGTGTGTTTGTAGAGCATTAAGAATATTACTGTAAAATAATTTCGTCCTGAATGTTTTTCATCTCTATTCATCTTCCTTTTCCTCAGCCATTTATATTTCTCTCTCATTTATATGTTTACTTCTGTTGTCATTGGTAACTTTGCATATGTGTATTATTAAGAGGTAGTGGAAATGTAGTAGGTTGGACACTATAGGATTATTTGAGTAATAATCATTTTAATGTACATGTTTTGGTTGTGGTCAATAAACTATGTATCTACTGACTATGATTCCCATATACGGGAATTGTGGACAAAATATCATTCATCATAATAGTACTAAAAACACTACCCAATAGCATCCCGTTCTCGTGGACGAAAACGTCTGATATTACATTACCAGGAAGCTTGACAGAGAATGTAGTCCTGAAGGAAATTATAAACAAAAATAGGCAAGTTACCTCTGAAGGTATGAGAGTAGAATTTCATGAGGATACGGTTTATCTATGTCATGTCGTAAGCTTCTTGGATGTCTAGAAACACTCCTATCATGATTTTTTTTTTTTTTTTTTTTTTTTTTTTTTTGGTTAATGCCCCTGAAATGTGATGCTCCAGTTGTGTTAGGTGATCTATCGTGCTTCGATACTTCCGAAAACCCCATTGCTGATCACCTAACAAACCCTTCACTTCTAAAACAAGGAGACTTTACATACACAGCGTGTGAGCGAAATAGAACGAAACTTACTGGAATCTGTAAGACGTTTAGTCTTTTATGGGATTGGGATTGGGTGGGCAAAACCCCAAAGTCTGAGGGAAGATGTGGCTGGTCCAGATTTTATTGTACACGATTAATAAATTTGTAAGGGAATTGTGGCCAAGGTTTTGTAGTATTGTCTGGACATGAACAGGAGCCTTTACAGTATTTCAGGGCAAGGAAGAGCTCATCCAACATAAAACTCTGTGTTGTAATCCGAGTTTATGCCTCCCGTGGCAAAGTATGAGACAATGAGTTTTGCTGCGTCCTACGTAGAAGGAAGGCAGCGTCACAGCAGAAAGAACTGCTCCCTTGTTGGAAATGTTACGGTATGGCACTGTTTTTTTCTGCTTAATTTTCTATTGCAGAATTGCTAATTTTAAGAGTTGTTATGGGGTGAAAAAAAAAAATTTCATATATATATATATATATATATATATATATATATATATATATATATATATATATATATATATATATACTTTTTTATTACTTGATATGTTTACTGTATTCCAACCTTGTGCTAAGGAAGTTGTCTGGTTAACCGTTGATATAAATTGCCTGAATGAGTCTCTCTCTTTGCATTAAGATGACTTTCCTTGCCTGAGCCCTTGCCTTTTTATAGGCTATGGAATTTGCTTCTTTCGGCTTTTGGTTGAAATGCCCGTAACCCCTATTGCGCTCACGAAGTACTTGTCGGCAATTCATTCTCCACCATATACCTCCATGCTTTGTGTGAACGCCTTGGCGGCGTTTAATATGGATCGTGGTGCATTACGGACCATCATGTCATTGTCATGGCCAGATAAATCCATGTCGGCAAGGTTACCTTGCCGGAAGGTTACCCATTCTGCTCTCCTAAAATTGAACTCGGGAGGGCAAAGACTTGGGATGTGTGTTGCGTGAACAAGAAAATATATGGTTTAGGTCGGCCAAGGGTTAAGTTTCCGACGGACTAAGAAACGGGCAGAAATTTCACACAATAAATAAGGTCTCCCTTGAGAGAGAGAGAGAGAGAGAGAGAGAGAGAGAGAGAGAGAGAGAGAGAGAGAGAGAGAGAGAGAGAGAGAGACCAGTGGCCATGCCTCACTCATATCTAACTGTGCTACCTGTGGCCAATTGGGTCACATAGCACAAAAATGCAAGAAGCGAGGCACCAACGTCAGGTGTCACTACTACTCCAGGAGAGGGCATAATTTAGATAGCTGCTGGGTCAAAGCAGGTGAAGAACGGCAGAAAATTCTCCTCAGACATGTAATAGACAACCTTGGTTGGTGAGACAACCTGCCCCATACTACGTGTCATCCCCTCCGGGCTTTCCTCACCTCTAGATTCAGGCGCCGCAGCAACTGTGGGGACAAACAGCTGTCTGGCAGCGGACGCCCTCCCACCCTCCATTAGGACAGAATCTCTTCCCACCAAGGCGGAGTCACCACGGGGCCTGAGGAGCAAGCTGACGTTCCGGTTAGCTAATTTTCGTGGCTTCCGTACTAATATAGGTGACCTGACCAACAGCTTTGTCCTGAAGCACAACGCCGACATCGCTGTTGCTACAGAGACTTGGTTTAATGATGAGGTTGAACCCACCTTTGGTAGAATCAGAAGCTACACCCAGTGGGTCAGGAAAGCCTGGACGAGCTGGTGGAAGTAGTGTTGTAAGCTTTAAAGAAAACATACAGGCCCAATTTTTACAGTTAGGAACATCTACACGGATGGAAGCACTGTTCTTCCGAATAGTACTGTTGGAGACACAGTTGCTCACATGTCCTCATAGTCGGTGATCTGAAGCACATACAGGGGCAGGCTGTTTATGAAAGCCTCCTGGATGTACAGGGACTATCTGATTATGTCAGCTTCTCCACCCATATAAGGGGAGAAACGTTAGACCCTGTCATTACTGACATACAGGAGGGGGCCTTTGAATGCCATCAGTTGTGACTGTGGGCAGCCCTGACCACTATGCTGTCCTGACCCAAGTGCAGGTAAGTGTAGCACGCGATGAGGCCACAACACGCTCAATCTGGTTATTGGAGCAAGCTCACTGGCCTCTGCGTCAAGCCCTGCACCTAATGGACTGGAGTATTCCGCTCACGGAGGAGCAGAACACAAGACACGAGTGCTCACAGAATATGTACTCGTTTTACGGACTCAGCATGTCCCACACCGAAGCTACACCTCCAAGACCATAGACCTACCCTGGTTTGGTTATCGATTCCGCCTGGCTGCTGAGAGGAAGCACTTTGCATGGCTCCACTATAAGAGGAACTCCTTTCTCAGGAATACAGGGAGCACAGGGCGATATGCAAGCAGATGCAGGCCACCAGTAGGTGGGCAAAAAGGAGGTGGGAAGCAGATCTTCGCACCAAGCTAAGTGGCTCTGGAGTTGGCAGCAAAACCTAGTGGACCCTAATCAATGAGAGACAATGGTTAAATCACCAGGAATCCATTCCTCCCCTCTCCAGGCCTGATGGGCAAGTGCAACCAGTAGCAGAGGGAAGGCAGAAATACTGGCTGAATTCTTTGCAGCCAAGACTTCAATTGTTCAGCGGACAGAGGTTTGTCAGTAAGAGTATGTTTAAGATCTGCTCCCCGTGTACACTTGACTTTTCACTTCCCCATTGTTGATCATGAGCGTTAAATTCGCCCAGAATTAGCCTGTTCTCCGGAGGCTGGCTAATAAGAGATGTCATTACGTCATCAACAAGGGGGCATTGGGAGATAGGTACAAGGAACATTTGCTCAGATACGTGTCGTTAAATTTCACCCTGCTCGAGACAGTTTTTAGTGGTGCATTTAACATCACCTCTGTTTGTGGCAGTGTTTTGTGAAAGTATATGGCAATGCTGTGTCCCTCATATCTTTTATACAAATAGTAGTGTTTTAGCAATGCAGGATAGGGCTGGTCCTGCATCCCCGTACCTTGTAGACAAATAACGTACGACCAGTGTATATTCACTAAAAGTGACAAATATGAATCTTTACTTCGAATACTTCTGCAGTTGCATTGTACATTATGACTTAAGAGTGGTGGTGGCAGCCGTGTTTTTAGTCCTTTTGCGTTTAGAAGCGTTGCCGGGAATCTCTCTCGGCCCTTTCTAGTGGTGACATCCATTACCTCATCAATCGTTAACTCTGAGGAGCTGGTCGAGAGGGAGCAATCGCGAGAAATTCTCGAGGGCGCAGGAGCTGCGACAACATAAGAAGGGCGATTTTGTTCCAGTTTCGTTCAATTTAGCTTATCTGATTTGTTAATCTTTGCAGATTTGTTTCAATTTCTACGCGGGGCAATCGCGTGAGAATGTGGAATGAGCACCCTCACAGTTACGGCACTTTTGCTCCAAAGATGTACAGTGGTCTGCAGTATTATCTTTCCTTGAGCACAAGAAGAACGAGAAGCTTTTCCATGATGATCGTATAGTTGGCAATTGAAACAACGAGAACTTTAGGAATGTAGGGACGAACAAGGATCGACTTGTTCCCTACATGAACAGTCTCTGGAAACATACCAGCATTAAAATCTAAAATTACTGAAGCTGTGCTCCTTCTGGTACCGCCAACCGTTTTATTAATTTTTCGAGCCTTCATGATATCCTTGTCAGCCATACAATCGGCAATCTCGGTCTCATCCACATCCACAAAATCACGGTTGGTGGTGACTCCCCGAAACCAATTCATGGACACTGGAATGAATTCCTCGACCTATATGTCCTTCCTGACTGAACCGAAACCTCAAAAGGGACTTTACTTGATTTACGCTAAGTGTGTGAACAAGTATGTCACCACTAGACATTTTCTTTACATATACGATATTCCCAACAATGCGGTCAATAACATTTTTTTTCCTATAAAAAAATAGAGAAGAAAGGCATGTAGTACTCTTAGAGTGCAATGTCACGTAAGTCACTTTATTCGGGTTACTTTATTCAGTCTAGCAGTCGTGTGTCATCGACCAGTGTCCTCTCTTCCCTTTGCGGGGGTTGAGGGGGGAAGAGTTCGTCCGACATGGAAGGGGTACACCCCCTTCCTACAGGAGGAGAAAGGGACACAAATGAGAAGAGGTCAGGGAGGAGAGAACGAGAGACCTAACTTCTTTTAATAACATCGTAGGCCAGAAGGTTGTTCAAAGATTTCCACACAGGGATGGTAGAAGGACAAGAGCTGTAGAAGTACATATTTTTAGCACCGCATTTGGGCTAAGTCTTGGATGCATGCTTTTTTTTTTTTTTTTTTTTTTTTTGGGGGGGGGGAGGGGGGGGGGCGGATGATCTGCAGCAGACCGATCTAGCATTTCAGCCTGTTCATTTCGGCGTATACTGGAACGTCCAGGTACCCAAATCAGTGAGATTTACGACTTGAATTTAATTCATTAATTATGTTGCTCTGAAAAAAAAAATTATAATTGAATGATGAGATAGATTTAAAATATAACTTATGGCTTTATCAATAACCAAAAAATCAGCTGAAAAGTCCGATGTATGATTCGGCAGTCGGAACCTGAGGACACATTCACACGACTATACACACTTGCACTCACACATTCATCCGTCTTGAAACCGTCTGTGTAGATATGTAGGGATGGAGGGAAGCCAGCGATGAGTGCACGGAAGTTTTAGTTTAGCTCCGCCTCGGGAACAACAGCCTTCCTCCCCCTAGTCCATGGTGTCTTGAAGGTGGTGTTGTTGTTGTTTTTTTCCATGGGGGTAGAGTGGGCAGAACGAGGCGGTCTGCATGTTCCAGTCTCACGCCCTTTTATTGATAGAGAGCGTTAAGTCTAATAGAGACTAGGCGGCGAACAGCATTATGGAGGTGGTGGTGCCGTCATATGATCTTGATTGCTGTGTAGCCGAGAGGAGCCTTCCAGTAAGCTTTTATCTGATAGAATAGAAGTAGGGAATCGCGAATGTGTTACAGTGGTGGTATATTGGCCTCAACTTCCATCCTCATTACATGAATGCAGCGTACGGCCCCAAGGCACATTCGCATGCTTTCATTTTGTAAAACATCCAACCTCCTTACCAGTGAGGCATAGGCTAAAAGAGAAAGAAATAATAACTTCTACACCATTAATAAAGATTTTCTGTCTAATCCACATAAAGTACTAGAAAAGTATTTGAGGACATGGATTTTTTATGAAAATGAATAGACAACTGATTAATATGAGTCTTTCAATTGAGTCTGCTGTCACAATGCAGACCCAAGAATTTGACTGAATTCTAATACTGTGTTGGCTGGCCTTGAAGAGTTAATTCCAAATTAAATACGTTACATCTAGTGAAAACAATACCGATACACTTAGCAAAAGAAAACTTATATCCCCACATAGAGGCCCAATGTTCGAAATCAAGAGCCTCTTGTATCCATACTGTCGAGAACTGCGCTTTAGGAGAGGAGTGCCATAACGCACAGTCATCAGTGTACAGTGAGTATTTAAGATTCCTGGGGATGGGAGTTGTAAACAGAATATCATTAATCATAATACAAAATGAAATACGACTAAGAACATTACCCTGTGGCACCCCATTCTCCCGGATGAATACGTCCGAGATTACGTTAAAAACAAGCTTGATAGAGAATGTTCTGTCCTGTAGAAAATTATAAACAAAAATAGGTAAGTTACCTCTGAAACCATGAGCGTAGTGTTTCATGAGAATACTGTGTCGCCATTTCAATTCGAAGGCTTTGTGGATGTCCAGAAACATCGCTGTTATGGATTAATTGTTGGCAAATGCCTCCGAAATTAAATGCTCTAGGTGTGTAAGGTGATCCATTGTGCTTCAGTACTTTCGAAAAACCGAGTGTTGATCATCTACCAAACCCTTCAATTCTTAAACAAAAAGGAGCCTTTGCTTTACCATACGCTCCATGACCATACAAAGAGTTAGCTCGTGAGCGCAATAGGGCGAAACGCACTGAGGTCCGCAAGGCGTCCAGTCTTTGGGATTGGGATTGTGTGAGCAAAATGCAAAGATTGAAAGAAAATGTGGGTGCTCTAGATTCTGTTGATGATGTTTAATGATTTTGCATGGGAATAGTGGCCGAGATGTTGTAGCATTGTGCATAATATATTGTCTGGACCTGGACTGTAGCCTTTACAGTATTTCAGGGCAAGGAGCAGTTCATCCAACGTTAAATTTGTGTTGTAATTAGAGTTTACGCTTCCCGTGGCAAAATTTGTGACAGTGAATACTGCCACCTTTTTTTGGGGGGAGGAAGACTAAGCTTGCATGATGAAAATGTTTGGCTATTGTTCTGGCTATTATTTCATAATGTATTTCATTATTGTTTATTCTAAGAATATTCATGGGTGTATATTTTTTTCTGTTATTAAATATATTGATAGTTTTGCATACTTTTAAAAGGGGTGTGCACTGGTTCATTGATGATATGAAGTGCCTGAAGGAGTCTGTCTTTGCACTACGGATGACTTTCCGTGCCTGAGCACATGCGTTTTTATAGGCTAGGAAACTTGCTTGACTGGGCTGGTGGCTAAAATGTCTGTATCAGTTATTACCCTCACGAAGTGCTTTGACGACAATCCGTTGTCCACCATGAAACTCCATGCTTAGTGTGAACTGATGAAGTCTTTGGAATACATGCCTCGGCGGCGTGTTTTATGAATCGTATTGCATTGCTGACCATCGTCTCAATACTCTCGCCAGATTTGTCCACCTCAGCAACCCCAAGGAAGCTTGCCCAATCTCCTCTCTTAAAGTTGAGGTTAGGAGGATGCCGCAGGAGTAAGAGATGGAGATGGGTAGATGGTCACTTCTATGGGAATCGTCGATGAGTTCCCAGGAGAGGACAGGTAGAGATAACAATGGCAGATCAATGGCAGACGTGTTACCAGTCCAATCATTTACACGAGTCGCGCTTCCATCGCTCAGAAGACAGAGGTTTGTTTGTATCACTTATGTGAACTATCTGCTCAGCATGTACACTTCACCTCTCACTTCCCCATTGTTTATGATAGGAGTAAGTCACCCAATACTAGCCTGCTGCCCAGAAGCTGGCTAATAAGAGATGTAATTTTGCCATCAACAACAATGGGGGCATTGGGGGGTAAGTAGATAGAACAGATAGCCAGATACCTTTTAGTGAATGTCACCCTGCACAGGACAGGTTCCAGAGGTGTATTCAACATCACTTCTGTTTGTGTCAGTGTTTTGTGTATGTGTATGGAAACGCCGTGTCCCTCATATCTTCTATATGGATGGTAGTGTTTTAGCACTGCAGGATCAGACTGATCCTGCAGTCTCGTCTCTTGTAGATAAATAACAGATGGCTCTGTATGTCCACCAAAAGTGATAAATATGTATCTTTATTCCGAATACTTCTGCAGATCCATTGTAACAACTTGAACATTATGGCTTATGAGTTGTGGTGGCAGCCGTGTTTCTTGGTTGTTTTGCGCTCAGAGGAACTGTCTTCTCCCGGCCAAAGGGAACATCCATATTTTGATCTATCGTTAACTCCCCGGAGCTCACAGAGTGGGAGCGAATGTGAAAACTTCTCGAGGGCGGGGGAGCAGAGTCCACATGGGAAGGGCGACTGCATTCGAGTTTCGTTAAATTTGATTTATCAAACTTGTCAGTCTTTTCACTATTACTGGAAGTACGAGAGATAACGGATGGATATGGAGCAGAGCAAGTTATAGTAGTAGAAGTTTTAGTGGAAGTAGAAGTGGTTTTAGCAGCCGGTGAGGCAGAGGTTGATGAGTCAGGCAACTGATCAGTCTCAATTTCAATAGTGCACATCTTGCGAGGAGCCCTTACTGCTGAAACATAAAAAGCGTTTGAATCAGGCGCAGACTGCGTCTGCTTTACTCTCATCCTTGCTTCATAATGATAAATCCCCTTAGTTGCTTCTACTGTACAGATCCCTTTTTCCAATTTCCAAGCAGGGCAATCGCGTGAGAAAGTGGAATGAGCACCCCCACAGTTACGGCACTTTTGGGTCAGAGATGTACATTGGCGTGGGATGCAATAAACTGGCAATTGAAGCAACGGAAAGGATTCGTACCCTACATGAACCCTATCCGGCAGCTTTGTGGCACTGAAAGTAAAAATTACTAACGCTTTTCTCCTCCTGGTGTCATTAACCGTCTTAATAATCTTGCGACCTTCAATTTCATCCTGGTCAGCCATGCAATCTGTAATTACCACAAAACTGCTGTGAGAGGCGAATCCCCGACACGAATCCATTGATACGGGGATGATTGAACTAGAGCTTCAAAAGTGACTTAACTTGACTTACATTAAGGGTTTGAAATAAGTCACCACTGGCAAGTTTCTTTACATTATTAACATTACCAATATTGCAGTCACCTACTTTCTTTATTATAAAGAAATTCACAAAAGAAAGATTGGTGGCAGTCTTAAAGTGCAATGTCGCATAGGTTGTTTTATTGAGGTCGATATCTAGTCTACCAGTCGGGGATCAGTGTCCTCCCTATCTCTTGCGTGGATAGGGGAGGAGAGTCCGTCTGGCATGGAGGGGGTACATCTCATTCCTGTTGGAGAAAAGCGGGACACAAGCGAGAGGATGTCAGGGAGGAGTTTCCTAATGTCAGATTGTCCTGCGAAATCACTCGAGGGGGGGGGGGGGGCTGAACGGTGTCAATTCACCCCTTAAGCACGCTCACTGATACCTCCGTAGGTAAGAGATGAAAGACAATCTGACATGGTGGCAACAAACACGTTCTGTTGCAACCAGGGAAAAGGTAGTGATAAGCAAAATTAAAAATCACGGGGCAATGGGAAACCTAACTTTATTTATACAAGACCCTCGGCCAGATGGGCGTACAAAAAAATAATCCACACAAATGTGGCAGAAGAACAGTAGCTTCAGAACACGTTTATAGTACGGTAACTGGGCTCAGTCCCTGATGCGTACGAGCGTGGTGATGTTTATAAGGGAGCGAAATGACTCGAAGAAGAAGGAAATTAGCAAATATTAGAAAAGAAAAAGATGTGTGAATGTCAACCTGAGTAAGGAATGCGGCGGGCGAGATAGACGATAGGAGGTGCTCTCCCAGATGGAAAACATGTTTCCAGAAGACAGAAGACAGAATTCCAGAAATTAAAGAAGGAGGTATTGAGGCTATTTTTAGCGAGAGATTAGTGTATAGTCGAGAGAGAGAGAGAGAGAGAGAGAGAGAGAGAGAGAGAGAGAGAGAGAGAGAGAGAGAGAGAGAGAGAGAGAGAGAGATTAAACACAACAGCACACTTACAAAACCATCCTTTCATAAGCTAATTAAACCAAGACCACACAGCACACAGCACCACACATCCTCCATCCCTCCTCTCCTCAGCACACTCATACTCTATTCTACTCACCTCCTTGCCAGCTGCAGGTGACTTGGGAACCCTCCTGCTGGCACGAGTGAGGGTGTAATAAGGGGAGTCAGCGTACGAGGCAGCTTGCATGGCCTTCAGCTGCTCCCCGGCCCGCTGCTCAATGAAGAGACACACCAGCCCGTCCGCCACCAGGTCGTGCAGTGTGTCAAACCTCTTCTCCCCTACATAGTGCTTCTGTGCGTCATAGAAGAGGCGGTAGTGCTTCACCTGTCTGCTGGACCTGTGGGGAAATGGGACATCAGGATCAAGAAGAAGAAGAGGAGGAGGAGGAGGAGGATGAGTGTGTTGGGAGTCAGGAGGAAGAGAAGGAAGATGGGGGAAATAATGGTGAGGATAATAAGGATCTGCAATGTGAGGATGGAAGTATTTGAATGCATGTTTATAAAAAGTGATGGTAAAGTAAAGGGTGACAAGAAACTGAAGGCTGGGGATCAAGAAGAAAAGGAGGATGAGGAGATAGGAAGTGTGTTTGAGTAAATAATGGTTAGGCAAATAAGAAAATGGAATATAAGGATGCTCTTGCTCTCTTCCTTTCTCTCTATCTCTCTCATGTTCTCTCTCTCTCTCTCTCTCTCTATCTGTCTCACCGCAGACTGAGGGTGTAGAATCCCCGAGCCTTGTTCCTCTGGCGCACTAAGTAGGCCCCGTCTTGAGTCAGCAGGGACTGGCACTGGTTGGAGCTGATGTCCCCGTGGTACTCCAGGCCATAGTGGGGTGGGCTGTCTGGCGGTCGGTCGGTGCACAGGACGGCAGCGGGTTTGGGTGCCTCCTGCTGCAGCTGGTACACTGCCGGGGGTGAAGGGAAGGTATGATGCATGGCTCTCCTCGATACTGGTGGCCTAAGAGTGTTTCCGTGCAGGACTGTTTTCAAATGTCAGAGATGATGTCATGCTCTCAGGTCTGTGTTGCTATGCAGCGTCCTTAGAGTATCAATAAAATAATGATCCCCCCAAAACAGGCCACACCAGTCCAGGAAAGCAATAACGTGACTTGTGGGGGCCGGACAAAGGCTCACCTGTGCCACAAAGGTTAACAAGGTAAAAAGAATGTAATTAACCAAAGATTCATTTACCACACCTGAACTGCCTCCGCTGCTAACACTGTTTGCCAACGTTTTTCTGAGTGGTTTGGTGGATGTTTTCCCTTATTTAATGTTTTTTTCCCCTTTCGTCGTAATCTCTTTGACTTTTTTTATTTTTATTTTCCCATAAGTCATTTGCGTATACTATAAACTTACTATTTTTATTCTTTATTTTTTTTTAAACTTTTCTATTTCTATTTGTTTGGTGATTCAAGTCAAAGGCACAGAAAAAATGCTGTTGTGCCTCACTACAAAGAAGAAAACCGTAACAACTGACGTACAAGTAACAAAAACAACAACAACACTATTATCAATATCCCCTCTATCACCACCACCACCACCACCACCACCACCACCACCACCACCCGTGACAACACAAGAGCAGCTCCAACACACAGCTATCAATACATCTTCCTACGCTAATCCTTCACAGAACCTTCACGAATCAGCACACGAATACATCCATCTTCATATTCAGACGAAAACTTTATTCCTTGGTCTCAACTTCAGAACACGCACACGCACACGCACAAGCACACACACACACACACACACACACACACACACACACACACACACACACGAAACTCGACTGCAGGTAAGAAAAGAAAGAAAAGAAAACTTGGAGACAGGGAAAGAAGAGAAAAGAGGAAGAAACCAAGCAAACTGAGATGCAAAGATTTCAGCAAACAACTTCCTCCTCCTCTGTGCGATGTCTCTTATAGGAGGAACTGGCTGGCGCTGCAGTTTGCTTCGAGTAAACGTAAGAAAAAAGAGAAAGAAAGACAGAAAAAAAATATAGAATAAAAAGAAAGAAAATAATGTAAATAAGAATAAGTAAGCTTGTCCTGGAGAAACATGCATGACAAATAAAAAAAAAAAAGAATAAACAAAAGTGAAAGAATAGAGAAAACACAGTTAAGTAAGAAGAAAAAATAGAAAAAAGGAAAAGGAAAAGGAAAAGAGAAAAATATAGAAATAACAAGAAGTAAGTTAGTGTTAAAGAAATATACATGAAATACAAAGGAAAAATAAGAATAATCCAAGAAAATGAAAAATAAACGAAAAAGTATAGTAAAAGTAAAAAAAAAAAAAAGAAAAAAAAACATGAAAAAAAGAAAGAAGAAAAACGAACACAAAAAAATAGAAAATAACACCAGAAAAATTAACAACAACAAAAAATTGCACAAATTAGACAAAGAGAATCATGATAAACAACACCAATGCTGCCATAAGGTTAGATACAATTCAATGGCCGTGGTGCTTTCCTGGTCCAATGCTTGCTCGTGACAACTGGCTCTTGAAATGTGTATATACGAGAAGTTAGTGTAGCGTGGCTGGTCTGTCTCGCGTGATCCATTGCCTCCAAAGGTTTCATAGACGACATGAATAAGTGATGAATACCCTGAGGTGCATCACTCTCACTCTCTCTCTC
>CM035180.1:4611519-4631519 GCA_020233015.1 Callinectes sapidus
TTTTTTTTTTTTTTTTTTTTTTTTTTTTTTACAAGATTCTTTTTCAACCCATCACCTGATGGTACGTATGGTGCAAAGACTGACAACGGAACATGGACTGGCATGGTTGGTCAAGTACAGCGTGAGGTTAGTTTTTGTACTAAATGCAGTATTATATACCACCCATTGTGTGTGTGTGTGTGTGTGTGTGTTTGTGTGAGTTATTCACCACGGTCGACTGCTGGTCACTCAGCCAGCCTTTCCCTACGGAGCGAGCTCAGAGCTCATAGACCAATCTTCGGGTAGGGCTGAAACCACATCACACACTAAACACTGGGACAGCGAGGCCACAATCCTCTACTTATCTTCTGTACCTAGTTGCTGCTAGGTGAACAGGGGCTGCATACACATTAAGATGCTTGCCCATTTACCTCGCCGCGCCCGGGATTCGAACCCAGGCCTTCTCGGTTGTGAGCCGAGTGTGATAACCACTACTCTCTCTCTCTTTCTCTCTCTCTCTCTCTCTCTCTCTCTATATATATATATATATATATATATATATATATATATATATATATATATATATATATATATATATATATATATATACAGCCATCAAAATGTCATTTATAAGCTAAAGGTGTATATTCCTTAAGGCAGTTTAGTAACCAGATAACTTCATTGTGACAATGAAAGCTCTTTACTAAAGTAGGATGTAATGAAGAGCCATTTTCACACCATTAACTTTGATAAAATCCACCATCAAAGGAAAAAAAATTAAAAGAGATCAAAATTCTGAAAATTCGAAGTTGTATGGCAATGAACCCTTATCTTTATTAAACATAACCCGCTTAAACATAACCCCTGTTAGTGGGACATTAGTAAATAGTAAATTAATCTTAAATCTAGCCATGTGGTAAGATATTGGTAAATCTAACTTCAGTAGCTCCTTAATACAGGACACCGAATTCATTGTTGTGTTATGCTGACCCGTCCACATACACACACACATACAGCTTCCAAGGCGACGACAGGTACACTCTTACCAACAGTGTCACCCTCAGGACAGCATACAGGACGGGGTCGGCAGCACACACAGACAGGGACACTTCTCGGCGAAGATTCGTGGCTAGCAAGGGGAGCGAGGTACAGACCCACAGACCCCAGACTTACTCAGAGAAGCAGGAATACAGTTAAAGGCACGACACAACTTCCTTACTTTACTGGCACACACGAGTAAATACAGGATGGTACACAGTACTTATACCACAACACAAACAGGGCAGGATCGCGTCCTCAAGGAGAGCGGGGCAGGCGCTCTCATCCTCAGGGAGAGCGGGAGAGCGGGCAGGCGTCCTCTCACACTCCTAACTGGGCTGCAACTTCCTCTCTCTCCCTTCACTGCCTCTCGCCGGGTCTGCAGCAGAAACTATTGCTGACAACAGCCCCCCTTTCCCTTGTGTCGCCCCTCCAGCCGCGTCCTAGTCGCATCCCTTCTATTTGCCAATCAGACACAAAGATATCCACCTGGCCGCAAACTCCGGCCCTCAATACCACTTCTGCACCAATGTCATCATTGCCAATCTAATTGCCAAAGCTATCTTCACACTAAGCGCCGCCGCAACATTACCCTCCCCCCACAAAATAGTCGACCCGACTATTCATACTCGCTCCTCACCTGTAGTCCCTTCTCCACAGGTCTTTTCCTCGATCTGAGGGTGTGAGACAAGCGGCTCACTCACGCTCGTCCTCTGCTGTCCCCTCTCGCGCGCTCTGCTATCCACCCATCGCAGCCTCGTCCTCCACCTCGCTGTCCGAGCCTCTCCACCTGCCGACGCTCCAAGTCGCTGGCGTTTCTCCACCTTGCCGCTGCCACGCCGCCACAGGCTCAGGCGACGTCTGTGGTAGCTCTTCCCCAGGTGGTCGTTCAGCAGCCTCAGGGAGGTAGCGGCGGTTACCTTGGGGCCGTGCCCCGGCGACATCCACCGCCATCCCCTCCCAGGAGCGCCAAACTGGTACCACCTCAGCGCCGCTCTGGTACGTCGCTCAGATTCCTTCTCGGCGACGTAAACGTGGTACAGCTCGCACCACTCCACCTCATGCCTCATGCCAACCCAGCACAGGCGTCGGCACAGGCTACACAGAGCCTTCCTGCGCCCCTGGTGCCCACCAGAGACGCCAGCATGCGCCTCCTCCAGCAACTCAACCTGCAGGGAGAAAGGGTTTACCAGCAGCCACGTCTGCTGTGTCGCTGCATCCTCCACGCCTTTCTGCAACACGCCGTCTTGTACGTGCCGCGTCTCTCCCTGCTCCATCAAGTCTTCGATAGCACGAATTTCCGGCAAGAATTCCTCCTTGCACGGCTGCTCCTCCCTGCACGACTTCTCGCCTTCCTCCGTCCCCCCAAACACCGGGTGGACATGCTGCCCGACGTCTCGCTGCTCGCCAGCCTCGCTCTGCCCGCTCTGCCCGCTCTCCACGGGGCTCACCTTCCCCGCGCCGCCGTCCACCTCATCACCGCAGCTGCTCACCGCTGTATGGCCTCCACCGCCTTCTTCAGTGGCGCCCGCTGCCTCACGTTCCCTCACGACTCCGCAGTTCAGCTCCAGTCTCTCCTCGACATCCGAACTCGTCACGGGGCTCTCGACCTGTTTAACAGCATCCTTAAGGACCAGTGGTACGACTTCTCCACGTATCTTCCGCAGCATCCTTCCGAGGTCATCACACGCTGCATTCCCAAACAGGGAGTCCAGCCCCAACAGACAGGGTTTCTCCATGTCGGCAACAGAGACTCTCAGCTCACAGTGGCCTGTCACGCCACACAACTGCTGGTCTGACACAGGGGGTTGGGCTGCCACAACTTCTTCCTCTACTCTGCTCCGGACGACTTCAGTGCTTCCCTCACAACGTCGTCTCGCTGCCACCCGCTCCTCTCTCATCAGGTCCATTCCTGCCGCCACTGCCCCGATTTCCTGTTTTAATACCTGTTTTATTTCCTGTGCCAACACAGCGACCAAGTTTTCCAGCCTTTTCAAGCCTGACTCACTGCCTTCCGGCTTCTCACTGCCTCTCGAGTCTGAGTCTGCCATGGTGCCTTGTACCCGGCAACCTCGCTAGCCAAACTATCCCAAAAACTCATGACACTACTTGTTATGCTGGCCCGCCGTCCACACACACCAACACACAGCTTTCAAGGCGACGACAGGTACACTCTTCTTACCAAGTACCAACAGCGTCACCCTCAGGACAGCATACAGGACGGGGTCGGCAGCACACATATACAGGGACACTTCTCGGCGAAGATTCGTGGCTAGCAAGGGGAGCGAGGCACAGACCCACAGACCCCAGACTTACTCAGAGAAGCAGGAATACAGTTAAAGGCACGACACAACTTCCTTACTTTACTGGCACACACGAGTAAATACAGGATGGTACACAGTACTTATACCACAACACAAACAGGGCAGGATCGCGTCCTCAAGGAGAGCGGGGCAGGCGCTCTCATCCTCAGAGAGAGCGGGAGAGCGGGCAGGCGTCCTCTCACACTCCTAACTAGGCTGCAACTTCTTCCTCTCTCTCCCCTCACTGCCTCTCGCCGGGTCTGCGGCAGAAACTATTTGCTTGTGTCGCCCCTCCAGCTGCGTCCTAGTCGCGTTCCTTCTACTGGCCAATCAGACACAAGATATCCACCTGGCCGCAAACTCCGGCCCTCAATACCACTTCTGCACCAATGTCATCATTGCCAATCTAATAGCATTGCCAACGCTATCTTCACACTAAGCGCCGCCGCAACAGTTGTATATTTGACGTGATCCGAGTTATTAAACAATGTTGCACACTTTTTAGGCTACCGATTATAAACATTCAAGCGCATTTTCCTTGTTTAATTAATAAATTATACTAATACATAAACAAAACCAAGGTGATAATCCTGTGACAAGTAAGCAATAGTTTGTCAACACATTTCTCTTCAGAGAAGCTGGCCAAGAACAACCAAAAAAAAAAAAAAAAAAAAAAAATGGAAAAAAAATAATTACAAGTCCCTTAAATGGTCAATAGAGTAGGCCGGAAGTCAGTGTCGAATATCTAGAAGTTTTCTCTGTAAGAAGAGTATGTTTATGGAGTTAAACTTACTGAGCTGGAGGACGTTGAAACAGGAAGAGAACTTAGTTGCAGTTCCTCTATGCTACTGTGACTTTTTTGAGGGGATCTTTGTGGGTGACACGTGAGGGAAGGCTTTTTAGATCTAATATATTGAATTTGTGCCCGTGAAGTTTTTCAAGGATGCGATGTGAACCATAGAAAATTGCATCTAATTTTGAATGGCGATCGTGGTGTTAGTGAAATATAACGTCATCTATCTCGAGAGTGGAAAGAGAGGCACAAACATGTTGTTTCGACATTTTTTTTTTCTGTGATGCAGCTTGTTGATCATGAATGAAGCGATGCGACTTCTGGAGGCGTGTAATTTACATTTCACGTAGTCATTGAAGTAATAAATTGTCCGAGGAGTGTTAAGAAGAAATTCATAAGGCAAATGTTTATCCTGGCCAAACAAGACTAAATGAACCGATTTCTTGACGAAGGAATGAATGGCAGCGTTGAGGGGACAAGCTACTTGAGGCAGTAATTCATCCCAAGATGACTGTAAATCCATGATATGACGTAAGACATCCAGGACACGCTTATTACATCGCTCAACTTTTCCGTTTGAAATGGATAAATGAGGAACGATGTTACACTTCTTGATATGAAATTCTTGGCAGATTGATTAAAGAGTGAATTATTGAACTCTGTGACATTAAACAGAGAACAGAGTGTGAGGAACACCGTACGGGCAGATTACGTGATCGATTACGGCCCTAGGGACGGAATGCACAGTCTTTTCTTTGACAGGGACAAGGACAGAAGATCGCGAGAAGCTATCAACGCAGCCGAAAAGGTACTGAAAGGCATTTTGTGTGTGTGGTGGTTTGAGCAGGTCTATGGATATTGAATCCCAAGGTGAAGATTCGATCAGGTATGCAAGTGAGGGAACTTGGTGAGCAGAAGATGAACGGTGAGCTACACAATAGAGACAAGCTAAGCAGTGACCAAAAATGTCCTTTACTATTCATGGCCAGAAATACGAGCGTCGTGCATGTGAAAGAAGGTGATCACGACTTGGATGGCCTGAGAGTGGAAAATCCTGGATCTGATATAGGATTCCGTTAGCCGGTGGCTCTGGGACGACGAGCTGAGTGAAACGTTCATTATGATCGTCCGAAGATGCTGAGCTAGACATGTAAAAATCATCTTGTAAGAAAAACGAGTGAAACGCAGAATGGGTCTGAGCGTTGATGTGTTTTGAAATTATCTGCTGTAGGCATGGCAAGGCAATCTATGACAAGATATACAGGAGCAATGTTGCGTGATAAAACATCTGCAACAACTTTACCAAGACATAAAAAAAAATGACAAAAAAAAAAAAAAACGTAAGATTAAAATCCTGAATGGTTAATGAGATTGTTGCCTTTGAATATTTCTGTGACTGCATAGTGATCCCTGAGGACATTGGTTGATACTGTATCCAAGAATTAATTCACCAAAGTGACGTAAAGCCCACATGACGGTAAGGCTTTCACGATTTGTGACATCATAATTATGTTCAGCTTTATTCAGAAGTCTGCTAGCGTATGCTATGACACGATGTCTGCCATTATCATTTTGTTGCATGAAGACTGCACTTATATGGAAATCTAAAGCATCTGTACAAAGAGTGAATTGCTTATGAAAATTTGGGAAAGCAAGGACTGGGTGCGACATAAGACAGATTTAGGCTTTCCTTTATTGAGTAAGAAGCTGGCCCGGATTCAGAAAGAGTAAGGTGTTAGGAAGTTGTAAGTTCTCCACAACCTTCGAGAGTTTTGGCCACTTACACTATGCTCACATTGGGACTCAGAAAACTAAGTGTAACTTCCTCTTCCTCTTCAGTGGACACAATGGCAGCTGATCGAGACTTCCCGCCCATGTTGACGTCACAGACGCCAGCGAATCACAAGCCCCGACACAAAACAGCTAACCAATCACAAATCCTCCTGCCTCCCCGCTCCCTCTAAACTCCGCTCTTTCCTTCTTCTTCCTCCTCTTGTGACTTGTTTTGATAGTCGTCTCTGTTGATCGCCACCTCTAGTTCTGTCTTGTTTTACTTAAAGGTTTTATCAGTTCCCTTCAGTTTTGGTCATTGTAGAAGCAGAAGACATACACAAGGACATTATTATTAGGAAGGTAATGTGTGTCTGAATAAATTAGTGATGTTCTATAGGATTTTGTGTTGGCAAATTTCCGCGGGGCAAACCACACATATCTGAGTTCCCTCTTCTCCCACAAACTTGTAGGACCTGTGGCAAACTGTTTTAGTGATGCAGAAGCATCGTAATGATGTATCTGCAGCAGAAATCAAGTGTGCTGAGAGCATAGCAGAGGTGATAGTGTCTGGCATGGAGGTGTACATTCCTCACAGCCTGCTCTCATGCTATCCGTGATAGGGAGGTGGCCCACAAAAGGTACTTGAGCATTCCATCACCTGAGTCTCACGCGCTTTATATTTCTGCCTGAAATTTTGCCAAAAACTCCTCCATTCACAGAATGTGTCAAAATCTTTCTAGATATAGCCTCGAGACTTCTGGCATCTAGCCAAAAACATCTCCAACAACTTTACTTCTTTATCTTTCCCTCCTTTAGTTCGATTATCTCTTAAGCTGAACTCTTTGCTCAAACCTTTGCTAATAACTCTACCTTGGACGATTCCAGGCTTGTTCCTCCTTCTCCTCCCCCCTCTGACTACTTCATGCTACCATATTAAAATTCTTCATAATTATATTTTCCATGTCCTTGCTGGCCTAAACCCTCGGAAGGCTTATGGACCTGATGGGGTCCCTCCTATTGTTCTCCGAAACTGTGCCTCCGTGCTTGCACCTTGCCTAGTCAAACTCTTTCAACTCTGTCTATCTACATCTACCTTTCCTTCCTGCTGGAAGTTTGCCTACATTCAGCCTGTTCCTAAAAAGGGTGACCGTTCTAATCCTTCAAACAACCGTCCTATTGCTTTAATCTCCTGCTTATCTAAAGTTTTTAAATCTATTCTCAACAAGAAGATTCTTAAACACCTATCACTTCACAATCTTCTATCTGACCGCCAGTATGGCTTCCGCCAAGACCGTTCTACTGGTGATCTGGCTTTCCTCACTGAATCTTGGTCATCCTCTTTTAGATATTTTGGTGAAACTTGTGCTGTAGCCCTAGACATACCAAAAGCTTTTGATAGTCTGGCACAACTTTAATTTCCAAACTACCCTCCTATGGCTTCTATCCTTCTGTATGCAACTTCATTTCAAATTTCCTTTCTGATCATTCTATTGCTGCTGTGGTAGACGGTCACTGTTCTTCACCTAAATCTATCAACAGTGGTGTTCCTTAATGGTCTGTCCTATCATACACTCTCTTCCTATTATTCATCAAAGATCTTCTACCAAACTTCTTGCCCTATCCACCCCTATGCTAATGATACCACCTTGCACTTTTCCACTTCTTTCCATAGACGACCTACCCTTCAGGAAGTACACAACTCACGCAGGGAAACCTCAGAACGCCTAACTTCTGATCTCTCTCAAATTTCTGATTGGGGAAAAGCAAACTTAGTGTTGTTCAATGCCTCAAAAGCTCAATTCCTCCACCTATCAACTCGACACAACCTTGCAAATAACTATCCCCTCTTCTTCAATGACACTCAACTGTCCCCTTCTCCTACACTAAAGATTCTTGGTCTATCCTTTACTTGTATTCTAAACTAGACTCTTCACATCTCCTCTCTAGCTAAAACAGCTTCTATGAAGTTAGGTGTTCTGAGCCATCTCCGCCAGTTTTACTCACCTCCCCAACTGCTAACTCTATACAGGGGCCTCATACTTTTATGTATGGTATATGCTTCACATGTTTGTGGAGGCTCCAATCATACAGCTCTATTGAACATGGTGGAATCAAAAGCTTTTCGTCTTATTAACTCCTCTCCTCTGACTGACTGTCTTCAGCCTCTTTCTCATCGCCGCAATGTTGCCTCTCTTGTTCTCTTTTGCCGCTATTTTCATGCTAAATGTTCTTCTGATCTCGCTAACTGCGTGCCTCCCCTGCTCCCGCGGCCTTGCTGCCCAAGACTTGCCTCTCCTCTCACCCCTAATCTGTCCACCACTCTAATGCAAGAGTAAACCAGTATTCTCATTCTTTCATCCCTTTCTCTGGTAAACTCTGGAACTCGCTCCCTGCTTCTGTATTTCCACCTGCCCGTGACTTGAACTATTTCAGAGAGAGAGAGGTATCAAGACACTTATCCCATTCTTTTGGTTACTAAATCTCGACTTTCCAGGGACCGGTACTTCAGTGGGCCTTTTTGTTTTATTTTTGTTGTCCTTGGTTGACTCCCTTCTTCATAAAAAGAAAAAAAAAATGACACGCCAATCACTTTTTTTTTTTTTTTTGGAAGAACGAGTAAGAAAGTTGCATTGTGAGGTGAGCAAGCTTGTTCTATTACATCCTAATTCAACATCCCTTGCACAAAGTCTTCGAGGAGAACACGGCTGCTGTGTGGCACTCAATAAGTTGAATTATATGATGATTTGGACCCAGGTGTCAGATGCATGAAGAGCTGGATGACACTTGTGTGGTCCAGGGCCTCGCCAGGAAGAAAGACAACATTTCTGAAAGAGTTAAGGAGTACCAGTAATTCATGGTCGTGATCAGAAATATCTCAATCTGATTTGATCATCTTTGAGAAGATATTTGAGAACCATTTTGAGATTCAGATACATAACTAATATGATAGATGTGTAAATCATTCAAGATTTTGACAGTTTTACATTAAGGCAAAGCTTCTCCAAGTAGGACACCTGACTTAAGTTTGACAGGAAAAGACGTGACATTTCTTAGAGGTATTTTAGACAAACCGTTGTTATCCACAGTAGTATGAACAGATTCCAAATGAACATTTTTGCACGGTGATGTTGTGATAAACATAGACTATATAAGAAGACACACAGCTGACACGGTTACCGTGAATAAATCATATCCTTTTAAGGTTACCGGTTTAACTTACAATATGTTTTTACCTTAAGTTACACAATGATCAGAGGAAAGCTGTGAGGAAGGCATGTCATGAGAATTATTATCCCGTGTAGTAGAAAGGACTACACCAGCAAAAGGAGGAGTGTGGGAAGGAGAAGGTAAAGCAGTAGCAGCATAAGTATCTCTCTAAGAGATTTGATATTGTGCAAGAAAGATGTTGATAAAGTAATCACGCATCGTTTGGAATCCACGAACGAAATCGGCTTTGAAAAAGACTTAGGAGACAATGTAGAAAGGGGCAGTAATATTGAGCTCTTTAGGTGAAAATGAGTGTTAGATAAACTTGCAGCTGAAGGAAGACATTACGGCCAGAATTGCGATGAATATTGAGATCTGGAGGTAAGGTGAAGATAAAACTACGAATTATGGCAGATAAAGCTTTAAAAGTTTCTAATTTGATTAGATTAATAGCAGCATCAGTGCCCAGGAAAGCAGTGTAAGGAGTGGAGAGACATTTAACACTAGTGGTGATGCCCGTGGAAGAGGATGAATAGTTGATGTGTATGGAAGGAAGTAAAGAATCAGGGTGATGAATAAAACAAACTACTGTTACCACAATCTTTTGGGGTACAAACAGAGGAAGTTTTGAGAATGGAGGATAAGTTCAAGATAGATTGGTTGGAGAAGAGCGCGTGGGGTGAAATAATGAGTTGTAATGACGATAGCTTTGAAGTGAGTAGCCAACCTTCTTATGAAAGGAACGGAAGCCACTGTGATGGAAAGATTGACAACCAGATTCATTAACAAGGATTTTGCAAGTTGAACCACGGTGACCCTTGAGGCGGAAACACGTACAATTGATGTGTCTGTTATGAAAGGCGAGAAGTTTGGTGATAAGGCGAACGTCCACGGTGATATGAGTGGTATGGCAAGAAGACGGAGATGGGTGAAATATCGTGTCAAGGGCGTGAATCGGAGTAGACTATGTCGTTTACCCGTGATTTGCTTGTAGATGTCATAGATTAAATTAAATCTAGTGAATCGAGTGTCACTAGCTGTATGGAAGTTTGAAAGTAGTGAAAAATTGGTATGTGAAGAGACGAAGAGCGAAGAGTAATTAGAGAACCAGTTGGAAGAATAAAGTTGAGAGATGAACTCAGAGCTGAGAGAAGAGGCAGGAGTCGCATGTGTTTATATATATAACTAGGCATTTCAATTGTTATTCTATCCACAGGATGTTCCATTTATTAAAATGCTATAATAATTATAAACTCTCTAAGTAAGGCATACTTTATAAAACATCACTATATGAGATAAAATAATGTACTTTAACACTAAGACATCAGCCACACACATCATCCCTGCATCACATGACCACGCCCGGAGTCAGCAGTATCCGAGGCGTGAGGCGCGGCGGGCTGCACCTGAGGAGAGAAGAAATCGAGCTGCGGTGTGAGGCGGTTGGGGGAGACCCAATAGGGCCGCCGCTGGCCGGTCTTCCGCCGGTTTGCGTGGTGTTTTGGGTGTGAGGACTTTTGTGTGTTGTGCCGTGAAGGTGTGTTCTCGGGACTCAATAGTCTTCTCTAAGTTATCTCCCCAGAGAAAGACTAAACACTTCTCTGAGAAAAGACTGTGTGTCGTGAAATCATTATAAATATCACACATAATATATTAACTCTTATAATCTGAGTTTCCCTCCAAACCTGGGTATGAGAACTATAATATATATATATATATATATATATATATATATATATATATATATATATATATATATATATATATATATATATATATATATAAACCAGTTGCCACAAATATCAGACTCACTTGGACAACTTATGTTGGTAAAGCTACCTCTAGCCAACAAGAGTTTAGATATAGAACAAGCGTGTTGGGTGATTAAAAGACAGTTTGAGGAGAGAATGTGTCGTTCCTAGTGTTACAGTTCCTACTTATAATGATAGACAGTAGAATAATGTAATTACCTTACAAGGACGATAGTGTACTTATTAGACGAACTACGGACTTTCTCGACTCAAATCCCTTACATCTCCACTTATTTTCCACAAGTGTTACCATAGAAATACACTGCTTAACCTTAACTAAATTTATATTAAGGAAATACAATAAATATTCACCTCCAATACAGTTAATATTCCCCCTATGAACTAGTCAAGTCAAGCGCTACACTTCACCTCTTAAGTCACCACAACACAATATCCCAGCTCATACAATGTACCACAATACTTCACTGTAGAACAACACCATACTTAAAGTCTACCTGTATAGTCAAATCTCAATACATAATTGATGAACAAATATGTCACAGTAAAGCTCTCACACGCCCACGTCCACAACCATTCGCCGCTCTGCACCACCTACAATCACAAAAGCTCCGGACTATTCACGTACCTAAGACGGCACTGGTTCACAATGACAACACTATCACAACACCACTCACGACTCCTTAACACCACAAATACATTCTATGACACCAAGAGTCGCCGTAATTCCACCATACTTTACACACAAAATATCCTACGGTATTTTAAATATTTTCATAGTTCGAGGTTGTAGTGGCTGGAGACTGGATTCATTGGTGGATACAGTGGTAATTTAAGTGGGGATAAAGAGATGCAGGAGCTTGATCGCCTTGGGGGTATAATTGTCTCCAAGTTGTACAACAGAAGTCGATTACAAGTGGGCGAATTGTAGGCTGCAGTGGATGCCTGTTGAAGTGCAGATGATTTGATTTGCCCGAGAGTGAGAAAATGCTGTTTGAATTAATGATCTTTAAGTGATGAGTGATGTAGAGAACATGGGTTTATAATATCTATGGGGAAGGAGATTGAAGAGAAGGCGTGATTTACAGATCTGGGTCAAGAAGAGTCGATTCCATCCGGTTTAGAGGTCAAGGTTAGGGCTAGAAGAGAGAGGGGTCAGAGGAAGGAAAGGTCAGGAACAGAGGAATTAGCGTAGATATGTAAGAGGACCTCGGATATCAGATAGAAAGGAAAAGGAACACGTAGACTGTAGCTATTTTTAGAAATAGAAAGACGAGATGTGGTGATGTGAAGTTAATATTTATGTCATGATTAATCAATATAACTGATACGCCAGCGCCGTCACGAGACGAGTGCCTTGGCCAGGTCAGAGAGAGGCAGACGTCGCTTCGGTCAGCCACGTCACAACTCTACTTCTGATCCACAATCAAATCACCTGAAAAGCAAGCTAAATCCTTCAATTGTACACCGAGGAATTTATGATAACCCTAATACCTTGTTTCCAAAAAAGAAAAGTCATGAGCTAGCACAGCTGAAGGCTCAGGGCTTTCAGGTATACAAGACAAAACATCTGCAATCACATGATCTTTTCCCTTTACATGTTTGATTTCCTACTAGTAGTCTTGCAATACTAAGCACCATTTCATCAAATTCTAGGTAATCAATCCCTTTATGTTCCTGCATCAACATTCCACCAATACCATCATGACTACATCCAAATACAACTTAAAAGGTTTCTCATAAGGTATTCTAAATACAGGAGCATTAAACAACGTTCCCTTTTTCTTCTTGAATCAATCAGTCAATCATGGGGTGCATACGCCGGGCGGCGCGTTGCCTCGCCTACCCTACGGCGCCACTCATGGCGGTCACGCCTCGTGAGTCTCCATGCAGGCTCCCTTCCCATACCGAGTGACTCCCAACAGGAGGCATCGACTTGACGCAGCCAAGAGTTCTGTGGGCGTCCCCTTGGCCTCCTCCAAGTCAGGTTGTCCCTTACGGAAACAACCCGATAAACAGGGTATCGCGCCACATGCCCATATAGCCGCAGTTGGCGCTGACAGACTATGTTAGTAATAGGGCTCGAATCGGTCTCACGGAATAATCGCTGATTTGAGACAAACTCATACCAGCGGTATCCCATGATCCTGCGAAGGCATCTTGTACCAAATAAATCAATTCGCCTCTTCAGGTCGGTCTTCAGTGTCCATGTTTCACAACCATAGAGTAAGACAGGGATCACCAGCGATTTGAAGATCCGAATCTTTGTCTGTTTGCACAGGTATCGACAACGCCAAATACTCGTGTTGAGCGAGTCCATAACGCCGTGGGCCAGGCCATTTCGCCGTGTGACTTCTTGGCTCGACCCACCATCGTTATGCACCACACTACCAAGGTATGTGAAATTTTTCAATATCTCAATGTCCTTGCCACACGCATGGACAGACTGTACTGTTTCATCCAGTACGCCTCCAAACACCTGGACCTTGGTTTTGGCCCAAGAAACCTTGAGTCCCAAGGGCTTCACCTCCTCCAGCAGTGCCTCTAGAGCTATTACCATAACCTCCAGTGATTCAGCGAAGATTGCTTCATCATCAGCAAAAACAAGATCTGTAAATTCGGTGTTGCCGACAGATGCTCCACAATGACTTTGTTCCACAACTCTGCCTAGTACCTAATCCATGCATGTGTTGAAAAGTGAAGGAGCAAGCACACAGCCCTGCCTCACACCTGTATACACAGGGAAGAAGCTGGACACGCCTCCTCCACAATTTAAAGCACTTACAGTCCTGGAGTACAGGCCAGTTAATAGACCAATAATCGTTGCAGGAATCCCACGGAGACGCAGAAGATCCCTGAGTGTCTCTCGATGCACTGAGTCAAACGCCTTCTTGAGATCGACATAGGCTACAAGCATTCCTTGCCCAAACTCACGTCGGCGTTCCACCAGTACGCGAAGCGCTAGGATACATTCAGTTGTTGACTTACCGGGCGTGAACCCTGACTGTTCAGGTCTCTGATGCTTCCGCAGGTGAGTGCGGATCCGCGTCAGCAGCAAATGGGCAAGCACCTTGCCTGGTACGCTGAGCAGTGTTATTCCACGGTAGTTGTTGCAGTCTTGACGGTCCCCTTTCTCCTTCCAGATAGGGACGACAAAACCCTTCTTTCAGTCAGGAGAAATGGTACCTGAATGCCATACAGCAGTCAAGACAGCAAGCAATACGCGGATCATGGCTTCACCCCCAGCTTTGAGCAGCTCAGGACTGATGGTGCAGATCCCAGCTGCCTTTCCATCCCTCAACTTTGCCACAGCCTCTTTGACATCGCCAATGGAGGGTGCAGTTTCGTCAATGGGTGGATCAGCATCCAGCGTCTGCAACCCTGCAGTCTGGAGCTGTCCGCTTTGAGGATCCACCGTGAACATTTCTTCTTGAATGCCACAATGACAATTCACAATGACAATTCCAACTAAATTTAACTTGCTCTGACAGCAATCTGGTTAAAGGCAAAGCCAATACTAAAAAAATTATTACAAAACCTACTTTAGAATTCACTGATACTCAAAAATCTCAACAACTCCTTCCTACTTGCTGCAAAAGGAAATTTCACAATATCTTTCACCTTAGGATCTACAGATTGCACTTTTCCTTGTCTAACTGTGTAGCCCAAATACTTCATACAAGCGTTAGAGAACTCACTCTTCTTGAGATTTATATTTGAGCTGGCATCATCTAATCTTTTTAAAAACTTACCATCAACAGTAACAGATGTCCTTCCCAAGTTTCACAACATAATACAATATCACATATTATGTACACAGCACAATCTTTTATTCCTCTTAACACCTCACTCTGAAAGCAACTAGTACTTTTTTTATTATTTCAAATGGCATTACCTTATATTGATGTAATTCATCCATAGTTACAAATGCTGAAATAGCTTTAGCCCTCTCTATTAGTCCTACTTGCCAAAAAACTTTCAACAAATACATTTCTGATACATAGTTCCCATTTTCTACACGATCTATACAATCATCAATCCTCAGGATAGGATATGAATCACTTTTTGTTACATTGTTCACTTTCCTATAGTCAGTACAAAATCTAAAACAATCCTCAACAGGTTTTGACACACACAAGGTGATCTCCAAGAGCTGTTACTTGACTGTATCAAATGATGCTCTAACATATACTCAAATTCTTTTCTCATGATTTCCATTTTTCTTGGATTCACGCTATAAGGATGAAATTTGATGGGAACTACATTTTCCACTTCCATACCATGAACATTTGTTCTCCTTGAACTTGAATTTGTTCTCCTTGGAGTATCCTGATAAAAACTCTTATAATTGTTAATCACTCGAATCAACTCCTCTCTCTTCACAGTATATCCCGAGGGTGTTCTTGAGGGTCTGGTGAAATCTTTCCACACAACCATGTGACTGAGGGTGATACACACTAGAAAACTGTTGCTGTACATGGAATTCCTTCATTATTTTTTTAAATATATTACTTGTAAAGTTACTCCCTTGATCTGACTGTATTACTTCTCGTAAGCCAAAACATGAGAAAAATTTCACCATCTCCTTCAAAATATATTTAGCATTCATGCTCATCAGCTTCAGGGAACCTTGTTGAGACACATGTGAGTCAACATCTACTCACTTCCTCTCCTAGTCCTTGGCAAAGGAACTACACGATCGATATCTATTTTCCTAAAAGGCTCATCTCCTTGATTTGATTTTCCAACCCTTAGACGCGTATCACAACTTTAAAAAAAAATCTGCAAACTCTTTCCTCACATTTGGCCAGTAAAATGACAAAATTCGTTTCAGTGTCTTCCTCAACTTTAAGTGTCCTGACAAACTACCTCCATTTGCCATTTCCATAACCTTCCTCTTATACACTTCAGGAATTACCATTTCCCTTTTCACCATCCAATGATGTGTTGACGAGACATCTACACTTCTCCAATTTCTCATCAAGACTTTTCTTTGTACATAATATCCAACATATTCCCCCACCAACATCACCTCTCTTTGTTTCACAACACAACTCCTTCAATTTCTCATCAGCCCTATGTGCCTTAATCAATTCATCAGTGTTCACAAAAAAAGGGTGACTCACAATCTCATACTCAGTTTGTTTTCATTTACATCACCAGCTTTCTGCACATTGCAAACATCCTTCTCATCAAATACACTTTGTACATCACTAAATAATTGTGTCAAATCCACAGTTTCATCAACATTATCATCCTTACAACCTGAAGGGTTGGGAGAGGTTTTTAACTTTACCCTCTTCCACTGCACCATCATCCCTTTCTCTTAATGCCATTGCACAAATTACCACACAAGCAAGAAACGTTTCACTCTCCTCAACTTTCTCATTATCATTCTCTCTATCCACAATTAATTCAGGATCAGCTTTCACCAACTTTTCATTCAAAGGCTTTTCAATATGTCTAGCTCTGGCGCAACCCTTTAACCAGCTATATAATTTTTAAGAAGCATGTCTACTCCGGCTATAGGCAATTCATCACACACCCACTTTCACTCTACCAACTGCAAATCCGGTCTCCAGCCAAACATAGTGCAAGGGAATAGACGCTCTAGATGCCAAATCTCTCGCATTAATCTCGTCACATGAGTAGTAATCCTCACTTCACTCTAGGGCTTTCTTGAAGACTAAACAACAATTTTCTTCTCTAGACCACTCCCAAGATTTATTTTACCTCCAGTGATAAATGGTTCAAAGTCCCTGGCAGGCTTATCCCTATGTTTCAAACCAATGTCTCCCAAACATTCTCTCTGCTTATTCTGAGACACCGCCAAATCTGCAGACTTTGGTTTATTTCTGCAGTGGAATTTACCTTGTCCAAGGTCATCACATCCGAAGCACTTAATTGGGGGGAACTTTTCCCACACTTTGATGGCTATTATATTTCCCTTGTTGTTGCCAGTGTGGATTCTGATCTGGATTGCCTCTGCCAAACCATCTTCAATTGCCATAAAAGTGTAGGGAATTATTATAACATTCTCATACTTACTCTGCTGCTGTTCTGCATTTTATTGTTTCAAATTTTGCTCTCCACCGTAAAATTATTTTTGGTTATCCCTATGGTTATCTCTCCCATTCACAAAATCTATCGTGCATTACATATGACTCGCTAAGCTAATCTGCCCTGCGTCCTGCATCTAATAAATTATCTTAATGAATACTTGATACACAAATATGTCACAGTAAAGCTCTCCCACGCAAGCGTCCACAAGCACACGCCACTCCGCACCACCTACGACGACAAGAGTCCCGGACCATTCCCGTAGCTCTGACGGCATTGGTTCACAATGACAACACTATCACAACACCACTCCCCACTCCTTAGAACACACCACGCTCTCAAAACCACAAATGTCAGAGTGAGGCAGACGTCGCCTCGGTAAGCCACGTTACAACTCTCCTTCTGATCCACAATGAAATTATTTAAAAAGCAAACTAGATCCTTCCATTGTGCACTTAGAAATTTATGATTACCCCAACACTAGCTTGGAGTGTCCTGGTCTGTGTAATGCCAGACCGATACTTTTTGATATATTTGGAAGCAGTGGACGAGTGGCTGGCGTGGAGTGCGTGCGGTAGGATGTAGCAGTGGTATCTTTCAAGAGGGTAATATAATACTTGTTCAAGTTGATTCAGGACTTGTGTTATTTCTCTACCTTGATACAGCTTTGATAAAGGACGTGGCAAAGATATGATAAGTGATGTTGGAGAGAGTGACGACTTAAATTATGCTGCTTGAAATTATCGTGAATGGTGATAATGAGAACGCGGGGACAAACCTTTTCATGAATATTGGAGGCATAGTTTAAACAAGAGCCATGATTTAAAGGAGGAGGGAGGTCAGGTGAAGTGTCAAGGGAAGGTCGGGTTTCCCGGGAGACTGAAAGGCGGCATAAATTTCACACTTCGTTAATTTGTCATTAGTTTTAGCTTGAGAGAGAAGTGTAAGATTTAGAAAAGGGAGGGTGTGGAGAGGTATGGCAAACAGAGAGAGAATATTTTTAGTAGAATGAAGTGAGAATAAACTGATACAAGTGACATGCGTCCTCACATTTGAGAAGAAATGAGATAAGAACACAGGATAACATATGATAATGTGACGGAACGAACGAAATACATAAACATAATACATGCATAATAAGATAATGAGAGAGACATAAAGCCAGAATGATGAAGACATATAGATATAGATAATCAGAGATAAACAATGATACAAAAGTAACTGAAATAAAATATACACTTATGCATAAAGGTAATGAAGATGTGCATTGACACAGATAACCGAAAGAATATCACAACTATACATACAGATAATCAAAGATATATTTGAACAAAGAAAATCGAAAAATGTGGCATTTATGCATACAGATAATTAAAAATATATATTAACACAGATAATTGAACAATATGGCAATTATGCATACAGATAATTATATATATATATATATATATATATATATATATATATATATATATATAGAGAGAGAGAGAGAGAGAGAGAGAGAGAGAGAGAGAGAGAGAGAGAGAGAGAGAGAGAGAGAGAAAGAAAGAGAGAGAGAGAGAGATCATCAATCATGGGGGGCATACGCCGGTGGGCGCGTTGCCTCGCCTACCCTACGGCGCCACTCCTGGCGGTCAGAGAGAGAGAATCTTTAATTATCTGTATGCATAAATGCCATACATTTAAATTCTATGTGTTTAGTTATCTGTATGGATAAATACCATATTGTTTAATTATCTGTGTTAATATATATTTTTTAATTGTCTGTATGCATAAATGCCACATTTTTTTTCCATCTCTCTCTCTCTCTCTCTCTCTCTCTCTCTCTCTTTATATATATATATATATATATATATATATATATATATATATATATATATATATATATATATATACAGACAAATCATGGCAATATGAATGGCACTTCGATTAAGAATTGTAGAAGGAACCGAGTGTTTTGTCTCTAAGAAGTGTGTCTTATGGGTTAAGCTCTCAGTGCTGGAAGATATTAGAACAGGAATGGTATAACTCATACATTTCAACTAAGCTTTTGAGATCTAAAATTTTGACTTTGTGCCCATGAAGTTTTTTCAAGGATACGATGTAGACTTTGAAAGAGAGGATCGAGCTTTGAATGACGGACAAGTTTTTGATGAAATACCAAATCACCTATTGCGAGAGTGTGAGTGGTTGCGCAATGCTTTGATGACATTTCATACTGTGATGAAGTTATTCGATAATGAATGAGGTGATGCGATTTCTGAAATGCATGCATTCTGCACTTTAAAGAATCTGCGAAATTATACAAGAGCAAGTTGTGCAGAAAAGAAACTCGTGAGGTAAAAGCTTGTTTTACCCGAGCAGGACGTAATTAGGTGATCCTTTTATTGTAGAGTGAATGGAAGAATTACAAGAACAAGCTACCTGAGAGAGTACGTAATTCATCCCACGATGAATGAGAATCCATGATATGGTGTAAAAGATCCAAGGTACGTTTATTACATTTTTCAACTTTTCCTTTTGAATGGGGTAAATGAGGAAGAGCAATGTTACATTTCTTGATTTGAAATTTTTGGCAGATTGATTGTAAAAGTGAACACTGTGCCATTATCTGAAAGTCCCAACGGGACAGATTCCATGATCTAATAATTAGGGTTCTGGCGACGGAGTCCTATAGAGGGACGAGAATGGAAAAATGAGAAAAACAATCTACGCAAACAAAACAAAAAAAAACAAAAAAATACACTGAAATCCATTTTGCGTGAGAGGAAATTTTAGTAAGTCTATGGAGACTGAATCCCATAGCGACAATAGAATTGGGTAAGCAAGTGATACACTCTGATGGCCAGATGAGCGATTAGCAGCGCCGAACTGACAGCGCGCGGTAAGAAAAAAAATATCTTTCCTTATAGATGGCCAAAAGTATGAACATCTTGCTTTTGAGAGAGAGCGATCGCGACAAGGATGCCATGAGAGAGGAGAATCATGAATCTAAAATAGTATAGTGTCAACCAAAGACTGTGCAACTGAGTGAAACGTTCCTGTACGTCATCTGGAGATTGTTACGACCTCGGAGTT
>CM035180.1:4636519-4638605 GCA_020233015.1 Callinectes sapidus
TCAGGCCGTATCCTTGCGCTTCACGTACTGGTGGAGCGCCGACGTGATTTTCGACAGGGAATGCATGCAGCCTATGTCGATCTCAAGAAGGAGTTTGACTCAGTGCATCGAGAGACACTCTGGGATCTTCTGCGTCTCCGTGGGATTCCTGCAAGGATTATTGCTCTATTAACTGGCCTGTACTTCGGGACTGTAAGTGCTGTGAAGTGTGGAGGAGGCGTGTCCAGATTCTTCCCTGTGAATACAGGTGTGAGGCAGAGCTGTGTGCTTGCTCCATCACTTTTCAACACATGCATGGATTGGGTACTAGGCAGAGTTGTGGAACAAAGTCATTGTGGTGCATCTGTCTGCAACGCCGAGATTACAGTTTTTTTTTTTTCTAATGATGCAACAATCTTCGCTGAGACACTGGATATTCTGGTAAAGGCTTCAGAGGCACTGCAGGAGGTGAAGCCCTTGGGACTCAAGGTTTCTTGGGCCAAGACCAAAGTCCAGGTGTTTGGAGATGTACTGGATGAAACAGTACAGTATGTCCATGCATTTGGTGAGGACATTGAGGTCTTTGAAAACTTCACATACCTTGGTAGTGTAGTGCAAAACGATGGTGGATCGAGGTAAGAAGTCACACGTGTTCTGGCCGCTGCATTATGGACTCGCTAAACGTAAGTATTTGGCGTTGTAGATACCTTTGCAGACGGACAAAGATTCGGATCTTGAAGTCGCTGGTGATTACTGACTTACGCTATGGTTGTGAGACATGAGCACTGAACACCGACCTGAAGAGGCGAATTGATGTCTTTGGTACTAGATGCGTTCGCAGGATCATGCAATACCGCTGGTATGAGTTTGTGTCAAATCAGCGATTGTTCCGTGAAACCGATTCGAGGCCGTCAGCGCCATACGGGCATGTGGCGCGATACTTGGAAGCCGATCCTGCTTATCAGATTGTTTCCGTAAGGGAAAACCCGACTTGAGGGAGGCCAAGCGGACAGCCCACAGAACACTTGGCTGTGGCAGGTCAATGCTTCCTGCTGGGTGTCACTCGGTATGGGAAGGGAACCTGCATGGAGACTCGCGAGGCATGACCGTTAGGAGTGGCGCCCTAGGGTAGGCGAGGCAACGCGCCCCATGGCGTATGCCCCCCATGATTGATTGATTGAAGGTTAGAAACCGTATAGGGTCAGTTTTTATGTCAAAAGTCTTTTCCCAAATTTATCAAACGTTTTTTTATGTATCTAACACAATTACAAAAGTTTGACCAAAATCTCTTTAAAAGGATAACCTAAATTCAGTGAAATAAGACAGAAGATAACCAATAACCTTGACAGAATCAATAACGATTATCATAAACAGTAACCTAGATGGAAGCCATACTAGCGATTAGATAAAAAAGATTGTGAAGTGACAGATGCTTAATAATCTTTCTATTGAGGATACTTTTAAAAAATTAGGCAACGAGTAAATTAAAGTTATAGGGCATTAGCTCGAGGGATTAGTAGGGATACCCTTTTTAGGGAAGGTACAAAAATTTCTAGCAAGAAAGAAAAGGTAGAAATCGATACACAAAGTAGGAATATCTTTTCCAAGCAAGGTGAATAGTCTCTCTCTCTCTCTCTCTCTCTCTCTCTCTCTCTCTCTCTCTCTCTCTCTCTCTCTCTCTCTCTCTCTCTCTCTCTCTCTCTTTTATTACCGCCCCCCCCCCCCACCCCATTAGGTCAATAAGCGTTCTGAAGATTTGGGCCACCTGCTGCATGGAGAATATCCCTGCACATGATTTCAATCAAAGATATGAAATAGTTAGAAGGAAGAAAACAGGAAGGAAGAAGCCTAGAATCATCTTTTCAAAAAACGTTAGTTTGAGAGAAGATGATTCTGGTCTAGTTCCTTCCTGTCTTCTTCCTTCTAACTCTTTTTTTAGGGAGCAATACGATAGCAGTGGTGGCATGATGCTGAAATAGAAAAAGGGAATATTAACAAATAAAATCATTGAAGATGCCAGATGCCACACACAAACACACACACACACACACACACACACACGCACACACACACACACACACACACACACACACACACACACACATAT
>CM035180.1:4638705-4641205 GCA_020233015.1 Callinectes sapidus
AGCAGCTACGAGAGAGAGAGAGAGAGAGAGAGAGAGAGAGAGAGAGAGAGAGAGAGAGAGAGAGAGAGAGAAAGAAAGAGAGAGAGAGAGAGATCATCAATCATGGGGGGCATACGCCGGTGGGCGCGTTGCCTCGCCTACCCTACGGCGCCACTCCTGGCGGTCAGAGAGAGAGAATCTTTAATTATCTGTATGCATAAATGCCATACATTTAAATTCTATGTGTTTAGTTATCTGTATGGATAAATACCATATTGTTTAATTATCTGTGTTAATATATATTTTTTAATTGTCTGTATGCATAAATGCCACATTTTTTTTCCATCTCTCTCTCTCTCTCTCTCTCTCTCTCTCTCTCTTTATATATATATATATATATATATATATATATATATATATATATATATATATATATATATATATATATATATATACAGACAAATCATGGCAATATGAATGGCACTTCGATTAAGAATTGTAGAAGGAACCGAGTGTTTTGTCTCTAAGAAGTGTGTCTTATGGGTTAAGCTCTCAGTGCTGGAAGATATTAGAACAGGAATGGTATAACTCATACATTTCAACTAAGCTTTTGAGATCTAAAATTTTGACTTTGTGCCCATGAAGTTTTTTCAAGGATACGATGTAGACTTTGAAAGAGAGGATCGAGCTTTGAATGACGGACAAGTTTTTGATGAAATACCAAATCACCTATTGCGAGAGTGTGAGTGGTTGCGCAATGCTTTGATGACATTTCATACTGTGATGAAGTTATTCGATAATGAATGAGGTGATGCGATTTCTGAAATGCATGCATTCTGCACTTTAAAGAATCTGCGAAATTATACAAGAGCAAGTTGTGCAGAAAAGAAACTCGTGAGGTAAAAGCTTGTTTTACCCGAGCAGGACGTAATTAGGTGATCCTTTTATTGTAGAGTGAATGGAAGAATTACAAGAACAAGCTACCTGAGAGAGTACGTAATTCATCCCACGATGAATGAGAATCCATGATATGGTGTAAAAGATCCAAGGTACGTTTATTACATTTTTCAACTTTTCCTTTTGAATGGGGTAAATGAGGAAGAGCAATGTTACATTTCTTGATTTGAAATTTTTGGCAGATTGATTGTAAAAGTGAACACTGTGCCATTATCTGAAAGTCCCAACGGGACAGATTCCATGATCTAATAATTAGGGTTCTGGCGACGGAGTCCTATAGAGGGACGAGAATGGAAAAATGAGAAAAACAATCTACGCAAACAAAACAAAAAAAAACAAAAAAATACACTGAAATCCATTTTGCGTGAGAGGAAATTTTAGTAAGTCTATGGAGACTGAATCCCATAGCGACAATAGAATTGGGTAAGCAAGTGATACACTCTGATGGCCAGATGAGCGATTAGCAGCGCCGAACTGACAGCGCGCGGTAAGAAAAAAAATATCTTTCCTTATAGATGGCCAAAAGTATGAACATCTTGCTTTTGAGAGAGAGCGATCGCGACAAGGATGCCATGAGAGAGGAGAATCATGAATCTAAAATAGTATAGTGTCAACCAAAGACTGTGCAACTGAGTGAAACGTTCCTGTACGTCATCTGGAGATTGTTACGACCTCGGAGTTAAATCCGACAGGGTTCCAAAACAAACCGGGGAACCTGTAAATAGGTGAGGTTAATGAATTATAAGACTACGTTACAACTGGTTTACCGCTTAGAATTAACTCAGAGGTGTAAGAGAAAAAATTATAAAATAAATAAAATTACAAAATTTATATACAATCAACTAGGGTAAAAGTTAAGCTTAAGCAGGATAGGAAAATCTAAGGTTCGTTGACAGTTAAGGGAATTATAGTTACATTCAGTTCAGTGAAAAGAAATACAATCATTACACATTACACTTCAAATAAAAAGTAATCATGGACCAAGAGGTACAAACATCACTGAAATATTAGGTAATAAGACCCACACACTGGTGGAGTCACACACTCCTGCACCACATACCTCATACAGGAAAAATAACCAGTTCAAAACAGATAAATCCCGGATTACACAGATAATTAATCAGGTAAACAACCCTTACTAGAGTTAATATGAAAATAACACCAAACACATATCCACACCTGTAGCTGAATCACAATAAGAAATAAACCCAACACAAGGCAGTAATATTGCTAGGACATATAAGAACTGGACAACCACCAAAATGGCATACCTGAGCATTGCACCAATACACGCAATCTCGGACGCTACACCAAAAAATACACAATAATCCAAGGACGAACCCTTACACCAAATTGCCATTAAATTACTGAACACAGTGGCAATAACAGTGCCTAAGAGACACAGAATCATAGCACTGAAAACGGAAAAAAAAAATACCAGCTACAAAGAGAGAGACGATACGTAGGTGTGGCCTGATCGCCCGATCGCTTCAGTCTGCCGGAGTGTAATCAACTCCCAGACTCCTCCCTACGCGGAGGAAAACTTTCGTCATACAACGCTTAT
>CM035180.1:4646205-4649599 GCA_020233015.1 Callinectes sapidus
TACGGGCATGTGGCGCGATACTTGGAAGCCGATCCTGCTTATCAGATTGTTTCCGTAAGGGAAAACCCGACTTGAGGGAGGCCAAGCGGACAGCCCACAGAACACTTGGCTGTGGCAGGTCAATGCTTCCTGCTGGGTGTCACTCGGTATGGGAAGGGAACCTGCATGGAGACTCGCGAGGCATGACCGTTAGGAGTGGCGCCCTAGGGTAGGCGAGGCAACGCGCCCCATGGCGTATGCCCCCCATGATTGATTGATTGAAGGTTAGAAACCGTATAGGGTCAGTTTTTATGTCAAAAGTCTTTTCCCAAATTTATCAAACGTTTTTTTATGTATCTAACACAATTACAAAAGTTTGACCAAAATCTCTTTAAAAGGATAACCTAAATTCAGTGAAATAAGACAGAAGATAACCAATAACCTTGACAGAATCAATAACGATTATCATAAACAGTAACCTAGATGGAAGCCATACTAGCGATTAGATAAAAAAGATTGTGAAGTGACAGATGCTTAATAATCTTTCTATTGAGGATACTTTTAAAAAATTAGGCAACGAGTAAATTAAAGTTATAGGGCATTAGCTCGAGGGATTAGTAGGGATACCCTTTTTAGGGAAGGTACAAAAATTTCTAGCAAGAAAGAAAAGGTAGAAATCGATACACAAAGTAGGAATATCTTTTCCAAGCAAGGTGAATAGTCTCTCTCTCTCTCTCTCTCTCTCTCTCTCTCTCTCTCTCTCTCTCTCTCTCTCTCTCTCTCTCTCTCTCTCTCTCTCTCTCTTTTATTACCGCCCCCCCCCCCCACCCCATTAGGTCAATAAGCGTTCTGAAGATTTGGGCCACCTGCTGCATGGAGAATATCCCTGCACATGATTTCAATCAAAGATATGAAATAGTTAGAAGGAAGAAAACAGGAAGGAAGAAGCCTAGAATCATCTTTTCAAAAAACGTTAGTTTGAGAGAAGATGATTCTGGTCTAGTTCCTTCCTGTCTTCTTCCTTCTAACTCTTTTTTTAGGGAGCAATACGATAGCAGTGGTGGCATGATGCTGAAATAGAAAAAGGGAATATTAACAAATAAAATCATTGAAGATGCCAGATGCCACACACAAACACACACACACACACACACACACACACGCACACACACACACACACACACACACACACACACACACACACATATATATATATATGATATATATTATATAATATCTATATATATAATAGATATATATATATATCACACACACACACACACACACACACACACACACACACACATTTGAACCACTTACAATCAATATACTTTAAAAAATTCTTTTGATTTTACTGAAGATGTAAAAAAAAAAAAAAAAACTATACATAATAAGATTATGGTTAGCTTTGATGTTGAATCGCTATTCACTAACATTTCTCTTAATGAAACGATAGATTAATTACCACTAAACTATTTAATAACTCACCTAGTTACTTGAATTTTACACAGATACTATTCAAAGAGTTATTGGAACTAGCTATATAAGAGTCTCCATTTCAGTTTAATAATAAGTATTATACCCAGACCGATGGAGTTGCCATAGGCTCTTGTTTAGGTCCAGCTTTTGCTAATCCTTTTATTTATGTCATTCTGAAACAATTTAATTTAGGGAATGTCCTGAATCATTTAAACCCATATACTTTAAGAGATATGTAGATGACACATTTTTTAGTATTTAAGGATGATACACACATTTCTCTACTTTTACATCATTTTAATTTAGAACACCGAAATATTAAATTTACACTTGAAATAGAAAATGACGGATCCATCCCTTTCTTAGATGTATTAGTGTCTAGAACTAGGAATGGGAAAACTACCTCTGTATATCGTAAACCTATATTTTCTGGCTTAGGTACTAATTATTTGTCTTCCATACCAAGAATTTTCAAAATTAATGTTATAAAAACTTTATTGTACCGGTTTTACACTATTTTTTTAGGATTGGTTTATCTTTCATAAGGAAATTGATTTTTTGACCATTTCTTTCATGAATTTTCATGATTTCCTCCCTACTTAATATAAAACTGTACCTCTTCTTAATCAGACTTTTCAACAATCCAAAACACAGGAACAGACTAACACACACTACCTTAAACTACCATTTTATGGTCATCTCCGTTTTATAACTAGGAAAATTGTAGATGAATTATTCAAAATTCATTACACATGTATCAAGTTTGAGTTTGTCTTTTCTAACCCCTTTACTTTAAAACTTTATTTCCTTTCTAAGATCGTATTTATCCTGTACTTTGTTTTAATATAGTTTATCCTTTTGAATGACCGCGATGTAAGTCACGGTATATTGGTGAAACGGGCAGGAATCTGATCCTCTGGTTCGCCAACACAGAGGTACTATATCGGTTACAAAAGGTCTTCAAATCTCTAATCATTCTTACTCTGCTATACGTGATCATTCTCTTGACCTAGATCATTCTTTGTCTATTGATAACTTCAAATTTTTATCACGCAATAACTCACCAACTGATAACAAAATGAAAGAATCTTTATACATCAACACTACAAAACCTACCTTGAACAACCAAACCACCTAATGCTCCCTTAATCTCCACTATGAACTCCCGAGGTCTCATGAACACCAACACGAGTCATTCCGCACTAGACACCCATATATATATATATGTGTGTGTGTGTGTGTGTGTGTGTGTGTGTGTGTGTGTATATATATTTATATATATATATAGAATATAATATAGATATATATATATATTAGATATATATATAGAGAGAGATACATAGATATATATATATATTATATATATATATAGATATATATATATATATATATATATATATATATATCGACACAGTTTCATGGAGCTTTCTTTGTGTTTTATTTTATTACATTTGTTTTCTAGTATTTTACTTTATTATAATAAAATGAAATTTGTAATGTAAAATGTATTCCGATATTTCTTTTTCAGGAAGCAATAATCGGACTAGGGCCGTTTGCCATGAGCCCTTCTAGAGCTACTGTTGTTGACTTTACATCACCAGTAAAAATAATCGCCATTAGGGTACTTGCTGGCAGAGGAAAGCTCATGATAGATCCCTGGGGTTTCCTACTACCACTGGGGCCATTAGTGTGGATTGCAACTTTGATTTACGTACTGCTGATGCCTTGTCTTCCGGTGGTTTTCTCATACTGCTTTCGTCACAAGTGTAGTAAAATAAAATGGATGACTATGCAGCTTGAATTTTTTGCCGTGATGGTACAAGAAGTTAAGTAATTAACAATACATATTTATCTATGTACTATATATTCATTTATCTATCTATCTATATATATATATATATCTCTCTCTGTATATATATATATATATATATATATA
>CM035180.1:4661055-4681620 GCA_020233015.1 Callinectes sapidus
TATATATATATATATATATATATATATACACACACACAGGGTGTCCCGCGAGTTAAGGTAACATACTTTGTTATTTGATAGCGTAAGTCTAAAATACAATATGCACATATGCTATGTTTTGCTTTGTTTTGCTAGAAATTAACGTATGTAGAAATTTTGTGTTGCGGGAACCACTCGCCTTGATGCGTGTCCTGCTCCTTCCCTCCGTCCCCGGCGCACTGTGTCACGTATTGTTTGCTATTTTTTTTCTTTTCCTTGTAAAATCCTTCAACCCTTACAGGAAAGCGGTACCAAACCACAGGTTAAAGTTTTGCAATTAACACTGCAATACAGTGATTTCATATTACTCTCTAAACATGTTACATGGCAACTCACCAGTTTCACGACGCCTACCTCTCAGCTGCTGCCTCCAACTTGTTGGTGTTCTGTCATCCTTTAAATCCCTTAAAATCATTCAGTGTTCTAAATTATGTTGTGTTTTGTAAAACCTATCCCTATGTGTGTGTGTGTGTGTGTGTGTGTGTGTGTGTGTGTGTATGTGTGTGTGTGTGTGTGTGTGTGTGTGTGTGTGTGTGTGTTATAAAACATCATACTTATCTTGATATCAAATCAATTGATTCTTTGGAGGTTTACAACAAAGTTTCCATTGTATGTTGTAATCACTTACCCTAGAGCAATTGTTCAAAATGTCGGCCCTGACAGTCGATACATCACTGAAATCGTCACTCTCTTCAGCATGCCCCTGTCGTTCCTAATCTGTTGTGCAGCCTCCTGGATGCGATGGATCAGCTCTTCTCTGGAATTTACTTTGCTCCTGTACACCAATGATTTCATGTGTCCCCCAAAGTAGAAATCCATCGGTGTTAGGTTAGGGGGTTTTGCTGGCTACTCCTGTGGGCCTCTCCGACCTATTCACCGATGAGGAAACTGCTCATTTAATTTTTTTTTTTTCACCTCCTCGCTGTAATGTGGCAATGTGTTGAAGGGTCATGTGCTTCTGTATGTTTTGAAGCACATCTTTGAGGAGCACAGGGAGTATGTCTTTCAAAATATTTAGATTGACATTTCCTGTGAGACGATTCTGCAAAATGTAAGATCCATTTAAAATATCATCTATGATGCCACACCAGACATGAACACTGGGTACTGGAAATTGCATTCCACTGTTTTGTGTGGATTTTTCTGTGCCCATCAGTGTTCATTGTGAGGTTTAGCTCTCCTTTGTCGTGTGAATGTCGCTTCATCGGTGGAGATGTTGCTGCAGTGTTGAGGATGTTGTTGCAACCAGTGACAGAAATTAAGCCGTCTTTCAAAATCGTGAGGTTTTAAATGTGTTTTTGGAAAATGGAATGAATGAAAGCCTTCTTTCTTCAAAGTTCGTCAAGCTGTCATGCGAGGAATACCGAAGCAAAAGGAGAGCCCTCTTGAACTGATGTTGGGGCTTTGTATTGTTATCTGGACGACAGCATTCCAAGGTGCTACAATGCGTTCAGCTGTAGCAGAATTTTCGGGAAAATATCCTCTCTTACGGAGATGCTGATACACCCTATTATCAGGATTTCTTCTGGCTGGGTATTGCAGTCTGTCCGAATATTCAATGTTACTAGATGTGAAAGGAATTTTCACTGCTTTAAAACGATGTGTTTTGGTATAAAAAAGCCAGTCACTTGAGTGTCAAAACGTCAACTGTCACTTCAGAGGTTACAGCTCAGAGTAACACTTAAAATCATTCTACTGCTCTGTTCTCTATACATTTTTTTTTTTTTTACTAACACATACTAAATTTTAATTTGTGGTTTGCTACCTATTTGCTGTAAGGATTCAAGTGCATACATTTTATAAGGAAAAAAAAAAAGTAAACAACGCGTGACTCCACTGGAGTACACAGGTCGCTGAAGACGGAGGGAAGGAGCAGAACACCCATAAAAGCGAGTGGTTCCCACAAAACAAAATTTCTACTTTGTTTTTTTTAGCAAAACAAAGCAAAATACAGCATATTTGTATAGAGTATTTTTTATTTCGAATTACTTATACTATCAAGTCCTAAAGTATGTACTTTAACTCGCGAATGGACAGTAGAAATGACATTTACGGCTGATACATAGATACACACATGAGGTGGACAGTGTGTACGAATAGAGGTACGTCGGATAAGATCTCGGTGTGGGCGACCAGAGGCAAACAGGTAAGTCTCATCAAAGTGAAGGAAAACTAGGTTTATCCCAATGCTGCCACCATTTTTATGTACTAGTTCTAGGTATATAATTTAGCGAGGTTAAATCACACAGACAACACCTAACATGATACATATCTTGCACACACACTCTAGGTACGTCTGGCAACTGCACACTTATCCAGAATGCACCAGAGAGACCATTTGACCGTAACGCAGGACATACACACGCTAGAGAGCTGAAGTATTTTTGTCTTACTTTAGTCGGATAAGAACAATATACGTGTGTGTCTGTTTCCAGGACCCTCCTGTAAGCTTCTTAACATCGACAGCCTTCGCCTACGTGAATTACCTCCTCAACTACTGAAGAGATGAAGAGAGTGTGAGAACATACACTAGCAATATATAATATTTACTAGTGCTGATGGAGAAAGGTAGCAGATAAAGGCAGTTGATTGAATGGAACATTGTTTCAAAATATAAAAGTAAAACCAAGTACAATGGTAATAATGATGTGAAAGTGAGGGGCGGCCATTGGATAAGTCACTTTTACAGATGTGGTTGAAAAAATAAAAGAAAAAAAACAAAACTTTGGAAATGATTAAGGATGCTTAACCTCATAGAAATTATTTTACCTCGAGAAGTAATGTGATGTATTCAAATTCATATATTCAGTACAGAATAGGTTAACAGTTAAGTGTCATTGAAGAAAAGGGGATAATTGTCTGGTAGGTTGTGACAAGTTCATAAAAAGGCAACCTTAGATTTCAAATTATGACATTAAAAGGGAAACAAAAATGTACGCGCGCGCACACTGACAAAAAAAAAAAAAAAAAAAAAAAAAAAAAAAAAAAAAACCACGCGCGCACACACAGACACACACACACACACACACACACACACACACACACACACAAAAAAAAAAAAAAAAAAAAAGTCATACTTTTTACTTATAGCAGAAACAAGTGGGTTTCTCTTCTTGCCAATAAGTGCAAGTGGTTGTGATATCACACTATCGCGGCCTGTGTACAGGCTGCACTGACCTGCAATTGAGATGGAATATTAAATTATATATATATATATATATATATATATATATATATATATATATATATATATATATTAGACGGCGTATAAGACACTTTTTAAAGAAAATTTGTCTCTAAAAATTGCTATGTGTCTCATACATCGTAGGCAAAGTTTGAAACCTCTAGTAAGCATAGGCTGATCTTTTCTCTGATGCTCACTAACCCAGCTGACGCTCGGGACTTTTACGTACCCTAAACTCCATGCATCCTTTTTTTTTTTTTTTATGGTATTACTGCATTATTACCGGTACTTTAAATATAAATTCATAAAAATGAAAGCAGTGCAATCTGAAATGCTGACTTGCGTTTATAAATATCAGTTGATTGGTGCTCTGACTTACCGGTACTGCCATCCGTTGGTGAGGAATAAAACTATGGCGTGATCATTGCTAATACTACTCTTATTATCGTCATCCTTACTGCTATCATTATTATAGTTATTATTTTACTGCTGGTATTATTGTATTATTACCAGTGCTTTAAAAAAAATCATTCGGAAAAATGAAAGCAATTCTATCAGAAATGACTTGCATTTATAAACATCAGCTGTTTAGTGCTCTGACTTAGCGGCAATGCTATCTGTTGGCGAGGAATAAAACTAAGGTATGATTGTTGCCAGCGTTGCAAGATGTATGATATAGGTTAGACATCTTGGGACAACAAATTTATAATCATAGCCAAAACACAGCAACGCTGTGTTGTTGGTAAAATACGATGTCACCTATCTCGAGGTTGAGAACAGAGGCGCCGAAAAATAGTTTTACATTATCTCTTGCTTTGATACAGTGAGACAACCATGGATGATGCAATATGAAGTCTGAAACGCGCAAAACCTTCATTTCACGTAGTCACTGAAGTTGTAAATAGGGCGAGAAGTTGGATACACTTATTAAATCGTTCAACTTTTCCTTTTGAGCTGGGTGAATGAGGACCGATGTCACATTTCTTGATATGAAATTCCTGGCAGATCGATTGTAAGAACAAATTATTGAATACTGTTCTATTATCAGAGAGAGAGAGAGAGAGAGAGAGAGAGAGAGAGAGAGAGAGAGAGAGAGAGAGAGAGAGAGAGAGAGAGAGTTTTTTGGGGGCATCACCCTGACTTGGGTATTAGGCCATGGTTAAAAAAATAAAAATAAAATAACAGTATGTACACATATAGATTTTTAGTTGTTTATTTATTTCTGTATATTTTTATCTTTATTTTCATTTTTGGTTTATTTATATATATATATATATATATATATATATATATATATATATATATATATATATATTTTTTTTTTTGTTCTTAACATGAACAAAATTTATATATACCTACATTCATACTCACTCGCACGCTTCATTCATTCGGGAGTACCTGGACCCTATCTCAAAACTAAAGTCATTAGTCAGGGGGTAAGGAGGGAAGTAAAAGTACATACACATTCATACTTGGGGAAATGTACAATACGTGAACACACGTACTTCGAAGGAATGGGGATTCTCATATTCTCAGTCACGCGAAAATCCATCACACAGACATTCATTCCAAAGTAATATTTACAAAGCATGTACAATAAGAAAAACAAATATGGTGCATATATACATAATGATAAAATGAAACATAAGTATGTCACAACTCATTGATTAAATTGGTCTCTGTCAGGAAAATCATCAGGCTCTCGATCATATCCGGGCCAAAGGGTGGCCTGAGTTACCGGTAGACGGCGGGCCACACAGTAAACTGTGAGGGACCGCCGCGCCTCCCGATAACGCATGCAGTGGATCAAGATGTGATCGACAGAAAGGGTTACATTACAGTGGGAACATTGTGGTGGAAAGGAGTGGGATATATATGGAAGCATGTGGGTTGGTAGAGTGGAGCCCATCCTTAGGCGTGCGAGGACCACTTTCTCATGCCTTGTAGGGCGATTGGAAGAGGCCCACTCACCTAGGACGGGCTTGATGGTGTTTAGATGGAGACTGTCCCAGTGACTTTGCCATAGGAGTCACACTGTTGATTTTACGGCAGAGAGACATGACTGTAGGTCCCGACGGAGGTTCCACGCTCCCTCAAGCTCTACAGCATACCTCGCCAGCATGTCAGCCTGTTCATTCCCATGTATATGGGAATGTCCTGGCACCCAAATCAGAAAGAAGGACTTACGACACGAATTTAGCTTATTAATGATGTTACCCTGGATTTCATTCGTATTCTTACGTCCAGGCTCTATTGCCTGAAGGGCTGACATAGTATGAAAAAATTACTATATAATTATGTTTCGAAGTGAGTGCGAAATCTATGGCTTGATCAATAGCAAAAAGTTCTGAAGAAAATACCGATGTATGAGTAGGCAATCGGAATCTTAGGGCGCATTCACTCGACCATACATTCGCTCCCAAACATTCACCCGTCTTGGAGCCGTCTATATAAAGGTGGAGAGTAGGAAGGAAGCCCAACACGAGGGCCCGGAAGTGTTGGAGCACCTCCGCCTCGGTATTAGTAACTTTGTGCCCCGGGAGCCAGTTTGTGATGAAGGTGGTGGACGGTGTCTCCCATGGGGCGAGGACTGGCAGCACGAGCTGGTCTCCGTTTTCTATAGAGACGTCCCCCCGCTGGCAAAGGTGGTATATTCGCACTGCTAGCGGGGACCGACACAGGCTGTGTAGGTTGTGGTGGACGGAGTTATACCGAGGGGAGTCTTCCGGGCCGTAGAGACGCCTTACGCCAGCAGCAGTGCATCACGTCGTGTGGACAGTGGTGGTATGTTTGCCTCGACCTCCATGCGCGCTACACGTGTGCAGCGCAGGGCCCCAAGACACATCCGCAAACATTCATCCTGAAGTATATCCAAACATCTCAGAGTCGCTTCCGATGCCGACCCATACACCGGCGAGCCATAGTCTAGGTGAGAACGAATTAAGGACTTGTACACCATTAATAAATATGTTCTGTCTGCTCCCCATGATGTACCAGAAAGGTATTTCAGGACGTTAATTTTTTTTTACGACACCGAATAAGCAGATTTTCAATATGTATTTTTCAACAGAATTTTGAAAAGGTATCGGCTGGCCATGAAGAGTGATGTGAAGGTTCGGAATTTTGCGTCTAGTAAAAACAACACCGATACACTTTGAAATGGAAAACTTAAATCCCCTCAAAGAGGCCCAATGTTGGACGGAGTCAAGAGCAAGTTGAATCCGTCCAGCTGAGAATTCTGCGTATGGCGAGGAGTGCCATATCACACAGTCGTCAACATAGAGTGAGTATTTAAGATTCCTGGGGACGGGAATTGTTGACAGAATATTATTAATCATAATAGAAAATAATATAGGACTAAGAACACTGCCCTGTAGCACCCCGTTTTCTTGGACAAAAATGTCTGAGAATACGTTAGAGGGAAGCTTGACAGAGAATCCTGTAGGAAAATTATAAACAAAAATTGGCAAGTTACCTCTGAAGCCATGAGCGTAGGGTTTCATGAGAATTCCATGTCGCCATGTCATGTCGAAGGCTTTATGGATGTCCAGAAACTCCTCTACCATGAAATGTTTATTGGCAAAAGCCTCTGAAATACAATGCTTGAGGTTTGTTAAGTGGTCCATCGTGCTTCTGTGTTTACGGAAGCCCGACTGCTCAACACTTAACAAACCTCTCGCTTCTAAAACAAAAAGTAGCCTCCTTTTAATCATACGTTTCATGACCTTACATAGACAGCTCGTGAGCGCAATAGGAAGAAACGCACTGGGGTCCGTAAGGCGTCCAGTTTTTTTAGGAATAGGTATGACATGTGAAAAATGCCACATGCGGAAAAAAGTGTGTGGTCCAAATTTCATTGAATAATTTAAGTAATTTTGTTAATGACACAGGGCCGAGATGTTGGAACATGCTGTATGAAATATTGTTGGGACCAGAATTGGAGCCTTTATAGGTTTTCAGGGCAAGGAGCTCATCCAACGTAATCTCAGTGTTATAATCTGAGTTTACGCCTCCCATGGCAAAGTTTAGGACGGTGTGCTCTGCTGCTTCCTTCCGTGGAAGGAACGCAGGGTCACAGGAGGCCGTGCTGCTGGCCTCATGGAAGTGGTGGGCAATTGTGTTGGCTATTGCTTTGGGTTCATCTATGATATTGACATTAATCTTAAGTGAATTCATTGGGTTGAATTGTTTTTTGTTGCTAAGTATGGTGATGGTTTTCCATACTTGTGTGAGGGGGGTAGTCCTGTTTATAGTTGTGACAAATTGACGGAATGAGTTCCTTTTAGCATTAAGGATAACTTTCCTTGCCCTTTTATAGGTTTTTATAGGTTATGAAATTGTTGTGACTGGGCTGCTGGTGTGGTATCCTGGCACGGATAAAAGAAGAGAGAAGAAACAAGAAAATAAGAAGAAACTAGAGAAAAAGAAATAAGAGAAGAAATAATATAATAACAGTACCAGAGTAGGTAGGTGAAAACTTGTCAAGGATTGATGGGAAGGTCCCCAAAGCCTGACTATTTTATGAGAGGGCACTACAGGCATGACCCAGAGGTAAACACAGAGAGATAGGGAAACTGAGATGTTTGGTCCTGGGAAACCAGAAGCAACTGTAAACATGGGAGAGGGGACAGTTAAAAGCCTAACTTTGAGTGATGCATTGTCTTAACTCCGCCCCCATACCCAGTGGGCGTGTCTTTTGTAAGAGATGTAATTACTGCATGTTGGAGTATGTGAAATGTATAGAATATTCGACCTTAGTTATAAGGATAGTTTTTCTGAGGAAAATATGTGACAACTGAAATATAAAATGAGATGTAACGGAGAGAAGAGCGTTCTTTTAGAAACAGATTGTTGAGAGTTCAAGAGAGAGGGAGAGAAGCTGAGGAGGTCGCAGCTTCCCTGACCAGAGGAGGGTCAGGGGCGACATGGAGACACATAAACTTGTATCAGTAAGTGGAGTTTTGAATGTTGGTAATGCAGTCTAATTCATTTGTTGTGTTTATGAGATGTAAGGAGGAAAATAGTGGTTAGGATGTTAGATTATTAGGATGTTCAGAGTTAATGGTGTTGTGTTTGATTTCATATGTGTTTGTATGAATTTTACTGTGACATCAACACTGAATTATTTTCAGTTGAATATTGAAGAGAGATTGATGGGAAACATTGATAATATCGTGTGTTACGTATATTGGCGTGAGATGTATTTCGACATTGATAGTGAATTATCTGGAGTTAAATGTTGATGTGAGATTGATGAGAAGCATTGATAACATTGGGTGTTACGTACATTGATGTGAGATATAGTCGACATTGATAGTGAATTATTTGGAGTTAAATGTTGATGTGAGATTGATGAGAAGCGTTGATAATATTGGGTGTTACGTACATTGATGTGGGATATATTTGACACTGATATTGAATTATATGGAGTTGAATTTTGATGAGAGGTTTGGTGAGAAACTTTGATAATATTGTGTGTGAAGTATATTGAGTTGAATTGTGAGGAGAGACTTGAAGAGAACTTCGGAGATATTGTGCGTTATGTGTATTGGAAGTCATCAGCTGGTTGCTGGAGTAAGACTTAGGTTAATAACTTGTGTAGCTATTAAGTCAATTAAATGAGAAAATGTTAGCAGTGTATATTATCATACCTCGTGGTTATTGATATTGAGTGATAGTCTTACACAACTATGCAATTGCAACGTGCATGCAAGAAATTGCAGGGCACGACACTGGCTTAAACACCTGTATCGTTTATTACGCTCACGAAGTGCTTGTCGGCAATCTGTTGTCCACCACGTAACTCTACGCTTCGTGTGAACTGTAGCAGTTTTCGGAATACATACCTAAGCGGCGTGTAAAATGGAGTGTGTCGCATTACTAACCTTGGTATCAATGTCCTCGCCAGATTCATCCACATCGGCGATCGCACGGAAGGACGCCCAGTCTGGTCCCTTAAAGTTAAACTTGGGGGGGTGGGGAGTAGAGGGGGTGTCACGTGCATGAGAGATACAGATGGGTAGGTGGTCACTTCCGTGAGAGTCGTCGCTGACTTCCCAAGAGAAGTCAGGGAATATATTTGCCGAGGCCATAGACAGATCAATGGCAGTAGCGGTGCCAGTCCGATCATCTACACGAGTCGCACTACCATCGCTCAAAAGACAAAGGTTTGTTTGTAACAAAAGGTTAAGTATCTGCTCGCCTCAAGGACTTGACCTCTCACTTCCCTATTGCTGATTATGGGCATTAAAATCTCCTAAGTTTAGCCTGTTCCCCGGAATCTGGCTAATTATAGTCAAACCATAATGCACTGACCCGTAAGGTGTGTATTGCCACCTGTGCGACCCTGCCACATATCTTATTACTTCAAAGAAAACGGAATGAGGACCTTTCTCCTATTTATTTAAAGCATAACTACGAAAAAAAGGCGTGCGAGATCCGATGATATGTGTAGCTAATTATACCATTAGTACGTTCAAAACATTCAAGATATTTATTGTATACGTGCAAATGAAACTGGTAGTTTATATATATTTTTCTTTTCTATGCTCCCGTGAGATACACAGTCATATTAATATAATGAGTGGTGTCCTTCCATCGTGGCGACCAGATAGGAAGTGACCCGGTATGTATGGGCGCGGCGACCTCACTCACCCCCCTTCCCCCTCGGATAATCCCACCTCAGGTCAGTGGCAACGTCGCCTCACCTGATATGCCGCGTTTTCATATACGAATATGTATCTCTCTTGATATCAATTAATTGATCATATCATCTGTTATTTTAAACATTTTAGACCATCCTTAGAACATGGTTTGTTGATAATACTACGAGTAGAAGACTGTGAGTGGCAAGGGAATGTATGCTTTGATTGGAGATTTGTCACCATGGCCAGTCACACCTTACGGGTCAGTACATTCTGGTTTGACTATAGTGATATTATGTCATTATCAGATATGGAGGTATTGCGAGGTAAGTAGAGTGAACAGATAGCCAGGTACGCATCGTTGAATTTCACCCTGCACGCAACAGCTTCCAAAGGCGTATTCAACGCTACTTCTGTCTGCGTCAGTGTCCTATGTGTATAAATGGCCACGCCATGAACATCATATCTTTTGTACGGATGGTAGTGTTTAAGTACTGAAGGATCAGGCTGATCATCCAGTCTCATCTCCTGTAGACAAATAACAGGCAACCTGTGTATCTTCACTAAAAGTGACAAATATGTATCTTTATTCCGAAGACTTCTACAGTTCCACTGTAGTACTTTGAACATTATGGCTTAAGAGTTGCGGGGTTGGCCGTTTTTCTCAGTCTTTTTGCGCACAGATGCGCTACCGGGGGACCTCTCCCGGCTCTTACCAGAGGAGACGTCCATATCACCATCTAGATTATGCTCCCCTGAGCTAGTTGAGAGGGAATGATAGTGCGAGCCACTCTTCAACTGCGCGGGAGCAGTGACGGCATTAGAAGCGTTTTTCCGGTTAAGAATTGTTAAGTTGTCAGTCTTTTCATTCCTAGCTTTAGTAGAAGAGGTAGCATTTGCAAAATTAGTTTTTGATGTAGTGGTGGTAGATGGCGGTGTAATGATGTTGGAGGCAGCAGAGGAAGCATTGGAAGTAGATGGAGTAGAAGCAGGTTTGGTAGATGGAGACTCAGTCTGTATGGCAACACTGCACATCACTTTACTAATGAAGCGTATGAAACGTTTGAAGCCGGAGGGGCCTGCGTCACCTTCACTCGCTTCTTCGCCTCACCGTGGGAAATCCCTTCAGTTGCCATAACTGTGCAGATCTCTTTCTCAAGCTTGCAGGCCGGGCAATCCCGCGAGATGGTCGAGTGAGCCTCTCCACAGTTACGACACTTTTAAACCAGTGATGTACAATGCTCCATAGCATGACCCTCACTAGCACACTTAGCACAGTATGGAAGCGAAGACCGACAAGCATTACCATGCTGACCATACAATTGGCATTTGAAGCAGGGAAGTGGGTTTGGAATATAGGGTCGAACATAAATTTTCTCATATCCTACCTCAACCTTGTCAGGCAATTTAGTGGAGCTAAAAGTTAGAATGACTGAGGCAGTGTTTCTTCTATTGCCGTCAATAAATTTAGTTATTTTCTTTGCTACAATTACATTTTGGTAAGCCATTTCATCAACGATTTCAGCGGTCTCCATATCAATGAAGTCAGCATGGGTGACAACACCCGTACATGAATTCATTGACACGGGAATCGAGGCTTCAATCTCGATGTCGTGGACGCAGCGGAGCTTCATAAAGGACTTAATCTGGGCCGAATTTAATGCTTCAAGACCTCAAGGGCCTTGTTACTCTTGTGACATTAATAACAAGTTGTTTATGAGACAGGTCATTGAATATGCTAAGGAAAATGGCCACAGACTTGACTAGCATAATTCATTACCAAATGAGTTTAAAGAAAGATGACAAAGATTTGCACATGGTATATTTAGACTAGAAAATATCAAACTCCCTAGATGTATCAGGAATACTAAATTAATTGAACCTACCCTTATTTTATTTAATGATGCAAACTCTTTGGCATATTCTGTTTGCCTAGGTCTAAGAAGAGAAGTATGAATGAAGACTACTTCTATCAAATATTAGATTTGTGCCGATCAAGATTCAGACTATTCCTAGTTTAGAATTAGCCAGAGGTTGTTGTTTTTTCTTTGGGGTGGGGTTGGGGGTGGGGCAGGAGGGGTTCATATACACAACACAATTCGTAGAGAAAGCAACATCAAATTTAACAACTTTTATCATCTGACTGACTCAGAGGTTATACTGTCACAGATTGAACTTATCTGGCATACAGAATTTCAGAAATTAAAGGGACTACCTCACGTGAGGAATGGTGCTCAATTTCTAGTGGGGTAAGTATAGCTGACGTATTGACAGACCAAATCCATCTTTTGTTATTGGCCCAGGATCGAGATGGCAATTCGGGACTCAATCAATCAATCAATCATGGGGGGCATACGCCAGGGGGCGCGTTGCATCGCCTACCCCACGGCGCCACGTATGGCGGTGACGCCTCGCGAGTCTCCGGAATTTCCCTTCCCATACCGAGTGACTCCCAGCAAGAGGCATCGACTTGCCGCAGCCAAGAGTCTCCTTGGCCTCCTCCAAGTCGGGTTGTCCCTTACGGAAACAAGCCGACAACCAGGATCGGCTTCCGGGTATCGCGCCACATGCCCATATAGCCGCAGTTGGCGCTGACGAACTATGCTAGTAATAGGCCTCGAATCGGTCTCATGAAACAATCGCTGATATGACACAAAGTCATACCAGCGGTATCCCATGATCCTACGAAGGCATCTAGTACGAAAGACATCAATTCGCCTCTTCAGGTCGGTGTTCAGTGTCCATGTCTCACAACCATAGGTTAAGACAGGGATCACTAGCGACTTGAAGATCCAAATCTTTGTCCGTCTGCATAGGTATCGACAACGCCAAATACTCGTGTTGAGCGAATCCATAACGCCGTGGGCCAGGCCAATCCGCCGTGTGACTTCTTGGCTCGCCACCATCGTTATGTACTACACTACCAAGGTATGTGAAGTTTTTCAAGATCTTAATGTCCTCGCCACACGCATGGACAGACTGTACTGTTTCATCCAATACGCTTCCGAACACTTGGACCTTGGGCTTGGCCCAGGAAACCTGAAGTCCCAAGGGCTTCACCTCCTCGTGCAGTGCCTCTAGAGCCATTACCAGCACCTCCAGTGACTCAGCGAAGATTGCTGCATCATCAGCAAAAACAAGATCTGTAATCTTGGTGTTGCCGACATATGCTCCACAATGACTCTGTTCCACAACTCTGCCTAGTACCCAATCCATGCATGTGTTGAAAAGTGATGGAGCAAGCACACAGCCCTGCCTCACAACTGTATTCACAGGGAAGAAGCTGGACATTCCTCCTCCACACTTCACAGCACTTACAGTCCCGGAGTACAGGCCAGTTAATAGACCAATAATCCTTGCAGGAATCCCACGGAGACACATAAGATCTCAGAGTGTCTCCCAATGCACTGAGTCAAACACCTTCTTGAGATCCACATAGGCTGCAAGCATTCCCTGTCGAAACTCACGTCGGCGCTCCACCAGTACGCGAAGCGCTAGGATACGGTCAGTTGTTGACTTACCGGGCGTGAACCCTGACTGTTCAGGTCTCTGATACTTCAGCAGGTGAGTGCACATCCGCTTCAGCAGCAAATGGGCAAGCACCTTGCCTGGTACGCTGAGCAGCGTTATTCCACGGTAGTTGCTGCAGTCTTGACGATCCGCTTTCCCCTTCCAGATAGGGACGACCAACCCCTTCTTCCAGTCAGGGGGAATGGTACCTGAATGCCATACAGCAGTCAAGACAGCATGCAACCCATGGATCATGGCTTCACCCCCAGTTTTGAGCAGCTCCGCACTGATGTTGCAGATGCCAGCTGCTTTTCCACCCCTCAACTTTGCCACAGCCTCTTTGACATCTCCAATGGAGAGTGCAGTTTCGTCAATGGGTGGATCAGCATCCAGCATCTGCAATCCTACAGTCCGGAGCTGTCCGCTTGGAGGATCCACCGTGAACAGCTGCTCAAAGTACTCAGCCCAACGAGCCATCTGCCCATCTGCGTCCGATACGAGGCAACCATCTGCTGTTCGGATAGCACTCACCTGAGCAGTAGACTTGGAGCGGAGTTTCTTCAGACCTCGATAGGTAGGTCTGAGGTCATTCGCATTTAAATGACACTCGACATCCTCAGCGAGACCCCTGACTTACCTCTCCTTGTCTCTTCTCAGAAGCGTTCTAGTCCTACGTGATATATATATATATATATATATATATATATATATATATATATATATATATATATATATATATATATATATATATATATAGAGAGAGAGAGAGAGAGAGAGAGAGAGAGAGAGATAGATATAGATAGATGGATAACTAATGATCAAAGCCAACATGATGTTTGGAAAAAAAAGTTATCTATGTCAGGGAATCTGGTGATGAAACCACCTTAACGAAACTACTTGTAATTTTGACTCAGTTCTTTTTGTTAGTAAATAAAGTTTTTTGTAGATACTCTATTTGAAATAACAGAAATCTTGTAACACAATTGATGAGCAGAGTCATATATACCTTTTGTAGTCTTTATTTCATGACACTGCAATAGGCGGACATAAAGGGAAGGGACGCACTCCCATCTGTACGTATGAGCTATTATTGGTCAAAAGTTCCTGCACACATAGATAAGTATACCAGTAAGTGTACATCGTGTCCAGCATAAGGGTAACCTATCTAAACTTGCATCAATCTTAGAATACCTTCCTGAACGACCATGAAATGTACTTGGTATAGATCTGCTGCAATTTTAATCAAGGATCATCAAAGTTGATGGTGGATCATTTCAGCAGATATGTCGTTCTAGCACCAATTCAAGATACATCTGCAAAGATGGTAGGTCACACCCTAGTAAGAAATATAATTTGTCCTTATTCGACTGCTAGAATCTAAATAAATGACAATAGAGCTGAAGTTAGTAATAACATTTTGGAAGAAATATGAAACAATTTAATATAAAAAAAACTTCACAGTATCCCATCATCCAACTAACAGTAGACTGACAAAGCACACGACCCCAAAAGTTCTTGACGTTTTGTGTCTTGTTATAAATGACCTCTTGAAAAATTGGGGAGGATGGTCAACACATATTGCTGATATATATATATATATATATATATATATATATATATATATATATATATATATATATATATATATATATATATATATATATATATATATATATAAATGGCGATAGAGCTGAAGTTAGTAATAACATTTTGGAAGAAATATGAAAACAATTTAATATAAAAAAACCTTCACGGTATCCCATTATCCAACTAACAGTAGGCTGGTGGAGCACACGACCCCAAAAGTTCTTGACGTTTTGTGTCTTGTTATAAATGACCTCTTGAAAAATTGGGGAGGATGGTCAACACATATTGCTGATATATATATATATATATATATATATATATATATATATATATATATATATATATATATATATATATATATATATATATATATATATATATATGTATACAGTAACATTCTTCAGTCTACGGTACAAAATTCTTGTTTGAATGTGAATAGATTGGGAGACAATCAACAAGTATTCTCGGTGCCATACAAGACGATATCAACACGTTCTCTGAGGAAGGTAAAGTGATTTTTAAAATCATAGTGAAAGCTCTACAAACTCTACTGGAGAACAAAGGCCAAAATATAGATCAACTGCAGAGGCAAGTAATTACCTTAGAAGACAAAGTTCGTGAATTATAAAACCAAATTGATGAAGATAACCAATACGAACCCAGAGACAAATCTATAGTCAGTGAACCATCACTATCCAGAGAGATTTGGAATGAAAACTCTGCTGAAGTAATTGTAAATGTCTTGAAAAATACCCTAAAGATAAATAAGGCAAAATGAAACTCAAATAATCCAATGATAGTAAAATTGCAAAGTCACTACAAAAACTCAGTACCTGCATTGCCATGACACTAGAAATGTATATCAATGTAAATCTCACCCCTAAAAGACTTGGCATAGTCAAGACCATCTGGAACATCAGAAAGGTAAACTGGCACCTTTTCCAACAGTGCTATACTAGGGATGGAAAATTTTGTATCAAACTAAAAGGCTTAAATCATAAACAAATAGTTACTAATGAAAAAACTTTAAATAATTTCGTAGATGTGTTCCCTGTCTTAAAAAAAAGATAATTAGCTGTTGCTGTAGGATACCGATCATTATGTATATTTTCCCTTAATCTAATTAATTAATTAATTAATCTATTCTTAACTAAACTTCGTAATATTATCTCATAACCATTTTTCACCCAACATAACTTTTACAGGACCTACAATATAGCACTTATACTTTATCCATTTAGATTATCCCAATTATTCCTAACCTATTCTTACCTTGTCGTATTCGATTTCATGTTACTTATATTATGTTGCTTTCTAACATTATCCTTAATTAGCTTCTAAATTAATATTACTCTATCATTATTTATATACCACTTAACCAATGTAACTTTCCCTTAACCAAACTCTGCATAAACTGCTACATTTACATACCACACAATCGTAAATCACCTAATCTATTTTTTTTTTTTTTTTATATATATTTTTAAAAATTCTTCCTAAGCATATATAACCTTACTTTTTCATTATCCTAATTTACCTCACATTTCTGAATCTTATGTTTCTCATCTTAATTTACCTTACCTTTTCAAATCTTACTATTTTTATTGTACGTTTTTCTCTTTTTTCTCACTACACTAATTTGTTTTACTTTTCGTAATTATATTTTTCCATACCTTAACCTACTTTACCTTTTCTTACCTTATCTTATTACTATAGTTTGATTCACCTTTCAGAATCTTATTTTCCTTACTTTAATCTAAATTACACTTCCTAAACTTAATTTTCTTGTCTTCTAGTTTACCTTACCTATCCTAATCTAATTTTTCTTATACTTATTTACCTAACCTTATTCTCCATTCTTTAACTTAACCTATCTCTCCTAATCTCATTTTCCTTATACTTATTTAACTAACCTTATTCTCCATTCTTTAACTTAACCTACCTCTCCTAATCTCATATTCTAACATCTAAATTTACCTTATCTTTCTGTATTCGTAACTCTAATTCAACTCATCTTTCATATCCTTAATTTTCTTATTCTGCTTTATCGTACTTTTCCCAAACTTGTTTTCCTTACCAAAAACTAACCTTATATTACCTTTCTTAACCTTATTATCCCTATCCTAATCATTCTTATACACCCTACCTAATCTTGAGTCTGTCTCACTTAACTCAAATGTTTACTATTTTTATATCAAATAAAGAACTATCCTTCCAAGCGTTTCTGATCTTATCTCATATTACATTCCTTGGTCATGCTTTATTGACTATATTAGTAGTATTATGATAAACTCCCAGCCACATAGAGGTTGGGGACTCTTTGGGAAACTGATGCTTCACCATGGGTTTCCATCCTCATATTTGAGGCCTTAGAATTATGCCTATATATTGTATTTTGTACCTCGTTTACATGTTTGGTGGCTAAGATACCTGGGGAGCCCTAATGCTGTGCTCTTCATTTATTTTGTATTTTTTAATTCTAGTGTTATTATCATTATTATTAGTATTACGACTAGTATTTTTAGTGTTACTTTTATTTTCTGTTTTACTGTACCTTATGGAAAAATTATACAAATAACTGTTCGATGACACACACCGAAATGGAGATGATATTTCTTATAACTTTGAAATTAATATGATCACAAAAAGGTCAGGATAATACGACACCAATTCTTTCGTCAAGATATTTCAGTCTTTTTTTTCTTTTTTTCCAGGAATACACTTCTGGTACAGACCCACGAGAAAACAATAATCTGAACATCATACGTGTAAACATTAGATCATTACATAAATATATTAATTCGCTAAAGTCATTTCTTAGCTGCTTTTCCAAATTCCCTGATATTATTGCCCTTACAGAAACATGGTTACAGGATCACATAAAGCATCTTTACCTAGTAGAAGACTACACCTCTTTTCACTTTGTCAGAATTAACAGAGAGTATGGTGAAATTACTATATATACACCAAAAATGAAATAGATGTTGAGATTCTAAACCAATTGTCCTTTATAAATGGAAATATTGAAATTAGTTTATGTACGCTGAATATAGGAAGCACCAGTTATACTCTATCAGTCATTCATAAACCCAATAGTAAGCACATAGCAGTTAATGATTTCAGAAATATCATGAATGAGTTACTGGCTGCTGAAGATTTTCAGAAAAACAACATAAATTTACTTGAACATACAACACGTCTTCCAACTATTTTTTCCTCAACACTATGCAAACCCTAAATTACTTTCTTCACATATCACGACCAACAAGATATCATGACAGCCCTGACATTGTCCAATCATTACTACTAGACCATATGCGGAGTAACTTCACACCCACCATCATTATCTGGTATTCTCAATTACTACATGACAGGTTATCTTCCTATTTTCATGAATATTATGCAACAGTCTGAGCTAAACACAAACCATAAGATCACTTTCAGAAACTTCAAAGCTAATAACCACAATTTATATACGGGGTTAACTGCAAAGGATAAACTGGGAAGAAATACTTATTCTAGCAGACCCAAATGATTAACCTCTTCTACGCCGTCTATGAACTCTACACCAAGTGCTTCCCAATAAAAAAAAGTAACAGAAAAAAAGACTTCAAAATGTATGGCTGACTACTAGGATACTAAATTCAATCAAATACAAATGCAAACTTTTTAAGATGTACAAAATGGGAACAGTTGCACACGATGTGTTCAAACAGTAGAAGAACAATCTAACACAAATCCTACGTGATGGAAAAAAAGGTAAACATTAAATGAAATAAAAAACAGTGAACAAAATACAAACACAATTAAGACATTTCAATATAACAATTCTTTACTCAATAATCCATCTGATATCTTTGAAGCCTTTTGCAACTACTTTTCTAATATGGCAATTGAGCTCGACAGAAACCCCCCACAATGTAACGTAAACCCGATAGATAAAGCAATCACCCACACTCATTGGTAATTCCCATTATTACAACATATGAATTAAATAAAATAATTAGGTCAGTGAACAATAAAAAAAAATTTGGTACACGTGACATAGCTGTTCCTGTAATCAAAAGAAAATCTAATATATTCTCAGTCATTTTAACGATGCTGTTTAATCAGTCTATTGCAATAGGAACCTTTACAGATATATATTTTTTAGATTGTCAAAATTACTCCTATCCACGAATGTGGACCTACTAATGATCCCCAAAACTACAGATCAATACCACAACTTACAGTATTCTAAAAAAATATTTGAAATCCTTATGAAAACACATTTAATGCATTATATGGAATACAAAAACATTCTTAATCCCTCCCACTGTGGTTTTAGACAAAACTATAGCATTTTTACGGCTCTAAATAAATTTTCAAACGATTTATTTTCGGCAATTGACGATAAACTATAATTTCTATTTATCTTCATTGATTTTGCTAAGGCCTTTGACACGATAAACTATATAACTAATAAAATTCTTTAAAGTAAAATGCATGTACTGGAATTCGTTGCAAAATACTCTCATGATTTAAAGATTATTTAAGCAATAGAAAACATTATACTATAGTCTATTCAACAATGAAAAGTCTTCCACCACTCGGCGTCCTGGAAGGTAGTGTCAAAGGCATTATTATATTTGATACAGTAGTACCTTGAGAAGTGAATAGCCTGACATGCGAATTTTTTCAAATACAACCCTCGACATTTTTTTTTTTTTTTTTTTTTTTTTTTTTTTTTTTTTTTTTTAAAGCGTACACAAATTTGAGGTACGAATCATGCTTCGAGACGCTACCGCTAGTCGGCGCATCGGTCCAGCATCAGCTACAAATGATGCAACATACGGAGGTTTTGCCAGGGATGATAAGTTACAAGGAAGAGGTAGAGCCGGAGGAAGTGATTTCTACAAGTAAAATAAAAAAAGAAAAACAAAAGAAAGGAAAAATGCTGGCATTTTTAGTATGTATATTGCATTTTTAATAAACCATTTATTATTATTATTATTATTATTATTATTATTATTATTATTATTATTATTATTATTGCTATTATTATTATAGTTATTGCTATTGTTATTATTATTGTTATTGCTACTATTGTTAGTTAATTATTATTATTATTATTATTATTATTATTATTATTATTATTATTATCATTATTATTGTCATTATCATCATCATCATCATCATCATCATCATTATTATTATTGTTATTATTATTATTATTATTATTATTATTATTATTATTATTATTATTATTATTATTAGTAGTAGTAGTAGTGGTAGTAGTTGTATTTTTATTATTATTATTATTATTATTATTATTATTATTATTATTATTATTATTATTACTATTATTATTAATATTATTATTATTGTTATTATCATTATTATTATTATTATTATTGTAATTATTATTGTTTTTATCATTATTATCATTATTGTTAATTATTATTATTATTATTATTATTATTATTATTATTATTATTATTATTACCTAGTAATCAGAATCATACTTATTATCATTACTACGACTACTGCTACTACTACTACTACTACTACAACTATTACTACTGCAACAATAATATACTACACACACACACACACACACAC
>CM035180.1:4682395-4697228 GCA_020233015.1 Callinectes sapidus
TATATATATATATATATATATATATATATATATATATATATATATATATAAACACATGCAACTCCTTGTAGTGTATTTAGCTGTGACATCATTTCTGAAGTATTGCACCATCTTATAGAGATGTAGCACCAGATTATATTTGCATATATAAGTACAATGAATTCTTACCTATCTTGTTCCTAACAATTGTTTTACCAAATACAAGTGCAATCAAATCATCACAAGTTGACGAATAATGATTTTCTGATGGAATAATGTGGTATCCACTTATCAGCAAAAGCCCAAGGAATTTTCGTATCTTTTCCTCTGTGGCATGAAAATTTGATACATGTTTGTCTTTAATAACATAAAATTTTGTTTGTCCAGTTATGTGTTGAATAATTTGGGGCCCAAAACATAATTTGAAAATTTTATAAGATTCCTTGGCAACATGATCTTCAATCTTCTGTGGCAGGTGCGAATGAAGAGGCAACCTTTCAATCGCACAATTTCCCCATTTTCTTTCTCCCCAGCAGCACATTCCTCATGAACATCATCCTCTTTTATTTTCTCATGAACTTCTACCTCATCATTAACTTCATTTGGAATCCAGTCCTTGTCTAAAATTTCATCATCCTCTTCTTCATCACTACGTGAACAGCTTCTCACACTGTAGGGACACAGACGTGGAACTACTATACTTCTGTGTATTGGACACAGCAGGTGCAAACCAGTTTTAGCTGGTGTAGGTCCTTTCGCATTTCCTCCTGCCCATACATAGATTTGTATAAAGCAACATGTCAACGTTCCCATTTTGGGAAAATGATCGTTATGTGTCTATAAATAAAATATCATGAATATTTTGAATATCATCATGCTGGTAATTACGTCTGAAAAAATACATATTGATGAAAAACAAAACAAAAAAACTGACAGGATATTTCAACTTTAGGACTTGTATTCCGAGCATGCCATGCTTCAGAAGAAAAACTGTCACGGCAACAAAAAGAGCGCCATTGACTTCTGAAAGTATATGTAAAATTAATAGAATTTGTACAGCCTAGCACTATATATATACCTTCCACAACATCAACCAGATGGCACCAATGCCATCTCATCTATCTCTAAAGCTGAACTCTTCGCTCAAACCTTTGCTTATAACCCTACCTTGGACGATTCCGGGCTTGTTCCTCCTTCTCCTCCCCCCTCTGACTACTTCATGCTACCTATTAAAATCCTTCATAATGATGCTTTCCATGCTCTCGCTTGCCTAAACCCTCGGAAGGCTTATGGACCTGATGGGGTCCCTCCTATTGTTCTCTAAAACTGTGCCTCCGTGCTTGCACCTTGCCTAGTGAAACTCTTTCAACTCTGTCTATCTACATCTACCTTTCCTTCCTGCTGGAAGTTTGTCTACATTTAGCCTGTTCCTAAAAAGGTTGATCGTTCTAATCCTTCAAACTACCGTCCTATTACTTTCATCTCCTGCTTATCTAAAGTTTTTGAATCTAATCTCAACAAGAAGATTCTTAAACATCTATCACTTCACAATTTTCTATCTTACCACCAGTATGGCTTCCGTCAAGGCCGCTCTACTGGCTTTCCTTACTGAGCCTCTTTTAGAGATTTTGGTGAAACGTTTGCTATAGCTCTAGACATATCAAAAGCTTTTGATAGAGTTTGGCACAAAGCTTTAATTTCCAAACTACCCTGTTATGGTTTCTATCCTTCTCTCTGCAACTTCATCTCAAATTTCCTTTCTGATCGTTCTATTGCTGCTGTGGTAGACGGTCGCTGTTCTTCCCCTAAATCTATCAACAGTGGTGTTCCTCAAGGGGCTGTCCTATCACCCACTCTCTTCCTATTATTCATCAATGATCTTCTAAACCAAACTTCTTGCCCTATCCACTCGTATCCTGATGATACCACCTTGTACTTTTCCACGTCTTTCCATAGACGACCAACCCTTCAGGAAGTACACAGCTCACGCAGGGAATCTTCAGAACGCCTAACTTCTGATCTCTCTAAAATTTCTGATTGGGGCAAAGCAAACTTAGTGTTGTTCAGTGACTCAAAAACTCAATCCCTTCACCTATCAACTCGACACAACCTTCCAAATAACTATCCCCTCTTCTGCAATGACACTCAACTGTCCCGTTCTCCTCCACCAAACATTCTTGGACTAGCCTTTACTTGTAATCTAAACTGGAAACTTCACATCTCTCTAGCTAAAACAGCTTCTATGAAGTATTCTGAGCCGTCTCCGCCAGTTTTACTCACCTCCCCAACTGCTAACTCTATACAGGGTCCTCATCCGCCCATGTATGGAGTATGCTTTACTCATACAGCTCTATTGAACAGGGTGGAATCAAAAGCTTTTCGTCTTATCAACTCCTCTCCTCTGACTGACTGTCTTCAGCCTCTTTCTCATCGCCGCAATGTTGCCTCTCTTGCTCTCTTTTACCGCTATTTTCATGCTAACTGCTCTTCTGATCTCGCTAACTGCGTGCCTCTCCTGTTCCCGCGACCTCGCTGCACAAGACTTCCCTCTTCCTCTCACCCATATTCTGTCCACATTTTTGATGCAAGAGTATACCAGTATTCTCAGTCTTTCATCGCTTTATCTGGTAACTGGGACTCTCTCCCTGCTTTTGTATTTCCACCTGCCTATGACTTGAACTGTTTCAAGAGAGAGGTATCAAGACACTTATCCCATTCCTTTGGCTAGTGAATCTGGATTTTCCAGGGACCGGCACTACGGTGGGCCCTTTTGTTTTATTTTTGTTGCCCTTGGCCGACTCCCTTCTACATTAAAAAAAAAAAAAAAAAAAAAAAAAATCAGCCAAGGGATTTCGGTCCATATTAATGACAATTACATGCATGCACACTTCTTTGTAAGTACATATTTCCATGTTCCCAAAATGGGAAAGTTGGCGTCGAAAGCAGTTCTGTTATAATGTGAACAGCATTTTAGTCTTACTGGCTCATAATATAAAGAGTTTATTTATTATTGTTTCACTGGTTGTTTCATAGATTATTAGTAGAGAGTTCATAGTGGCAGACTCCGTGAATCACGCCTGGAATTGGGCCGTGCAGTTCACAGGTACTCCATCGCTTGTTAGGCACTGCCTGTCACTCTCTTCACCGTTAATTACAAATAAACTTTTTTTTCTTTAAATGTCATTCCACTTTCACAGAAAGAATCATGTACCATTTCAATTTTCTTTAATTACATTTCTCTACTATAATACGTAATATAAACAATATGTAACAAAGTACCAAAAAACATTTTTTTCTACTGATCTCTCGATCATTCGTATCCTATCACCGTGTAACACAAAGTTTGTCGTTGAGTTAAAACTATTATTTTATGATTTTTTAGGGCATAAATAAGTAAAAATCAGCAGTCACCAAGTTCAGACTTCGGTTCTGAGTTCACGAGGTCAATTTATTGATTTTCTTCCATTTTTGCTTATTAATTCATGGGGTTTTCAGACTATCTGCTTATAAATCAAGTGAATCCTGTAGATTATAATTTTAATCGATGTTAACACGACTATCTAGATAAATCAATGATGAAAAATTAAGTTCTCTAGGCCCCATTTATAGAAATGAACATAAAAAAAAGGAAACTAGTATGGAATAATTATGTATTATTATATGTTAATACACAGACAACGGTACAGTGCGGTGATGTAGAGCGTTGATAAAGAGTATTAATCCGGAGCTTTGATACATAATTGATGCAAAAATTCTAGTGTTATAGTTTAATAAAAAAGAAGTTCGTCTACGAGATTGGCGATTGTATTCCAGTTCACTTTCATGAAAAAGGTTCGAGATGTAATCCCCCATCATACTTTCATTGTACTGTCCTTGTAGCGCTCTTCGAAGGACCTTATATCCTGGTGAAATCTTTCACCTTGTTCTTCTGAGTAGCCTCCCATGTTTTCTTTGAACACATCAAGGTGGGCGTGTTGTACGTGTAGCTTCAGTGACATCCGGTGCGTAGCCACAAGTTCGCCAACGGTTTCTCTGTAGTTCTCTGCCTTGTGGTTTCCGAGGAAACCTTTGACTAGAGAAACAAAGCTTGTCCAGGCTGCCAGCTCAACCTCAGAGAGCTTCTCAGGAAACCTGTCGGACTCAATAAGTCGCCTCACCTGGGGACCCACAAATACTCCTGCCTTGATGTTCGCCTTCGACAACTTCGGGAACAGCTTCTGGATGTGCTTCAAGGCCTCACCCTCTGGATCCAGTTGTTTAACAAACTGCTTAATGAGGCCCAATTTGATGTGTAGGGGGTGGCATGAGCACTTTCCTTGGCTCCACCAGCGGCTGGCTCTTGTTTCACGTTATAGGACCCTACCTCATAGCCGGTCCTTTTCTCGTAGTGAAGGGACGTATTTCAGCTATCCCAGAGGCATAGATAGCAAGGAAATTTGGTGAAGCTTCCCTAAAGCCCCATCAAGACAACAACCATTTTGAAATCACAAATGACCTCCCAGTTGAATTGGTCGTACTTCAGTGCACTCAGCAGGATTTTGACGTTCTGGTACTCTTCTTTCATGTGCACTGAATGAGCCAGAGGAATTGAAGGCCACTGATTTGTGTTATGCATTAAAACAGCCTTCAGGCTTTTAGATGAACGGTCGATGAAGAGCCGCCAGTCAGAGGTGTTGCAGGGAATGTCCCCTCCCTCGCACCGTCAATGCACGCTCCTCCCATCTTCGAGAACACTCAACAATCTTGTATAATTTTCTAACCCATCCCAAAAATTTCTCGAAACTCCTAGCAACATTACAATTTATTGAATAATAATAATAATAATAATAAATATCAAATAAAGCAGCAGAAAAAAAAACAACGATCTCTCTCAGATGTCCATATAGGGTTAAAAATAGTAATATTCCTACTCTAATAAAATTTTGACATCTGTGGAGAGTAGGGAGGCTGCTCGGATTGTGGTCCTGAGGCACATGAGGGAGGGGGCGGGGCCAGCGTCTCGGTTAGACAGGCTACAGCCTTAGCCAGGCAATGCACTGTGTCGCTGTGGGAGAGCGAGACATGTGAGGGGATCCAGATGAACTTCATGATCAATGATTTGTCATGAGCCACTGTCAAGCCTGTCAGGATTCTGATAACCAGATGACGATAGACTGGGCTTGGAGAAGAAAGGGCATGAGGAGCCACCTGTGAGTCGCATATGACGACGCTGTTGAGGCGTCTCTCACAAAGGAGACTCACAGCATCCAAGATACTGTGCAACTCACAAAAGGTGGGGCTGGACTGAGGTGGCAGCCGACGCCCAACCAAGCCCTCCCTTGGTTGTACCGCGTTAGGAGAGGAAACTGCAGACCCTGATGTACCGTCCGCCTGCACAGACCCATCGGTGAAGAGGTGGTGTGGTGTGATAATGGTGGCCGAGACCGACACTATGGTGTTCAATTCAAGGCTAGTTGTTTCTGTAGGACGGGAGGGTGAGCCTTGCAGGTAGGAGTGAAGTGGAGCGTCGGGAGTGGCAGTAACCAGGGTGGAAGCGGAAGGAAATAGCCTGCCACAGGAATAGTGATGTCCAAATGTTGCAGCTGAGGACACACAATTTTGATGAGAGCTCGGCTATCAGGCTGCAGTCGATGCAGACAAGGTCGAGGCTAAAGGAAGGCCTTTATGATTTGAGAATAATGACAGGAGAGATGGGGGATGTGAAGGCACTTGATGGTGAAACTGGTAACATTTGAATGAAACCTTTCAATCAGTGGCGAGAGGGAAAGCTCACGCAACATGTTAACTATCCTGGTGGACTGGGACAGCCAAAGATGAGTCTCAATACCGAGTTCTGAAACTTTTCAAGAGGCTCTAGTGTAGGTTTGGTCAGCTGCACAAGCGCAGAGAAGAGATAATCAACGATTGGTCGGATATAAGTCGTGTATATTGTTATGGCCACAGGGATGGAGACACCACTTGCGTTATTAAGGAGCTATCACAGAGGCGCAAGGCGTAACTGCAGCCGAATCAAGAGGTCCTGAATTACGGGATGAACTCGATGACGAGCAGGCGTGGATGACAAAATCCTCACAGGTGCACCCACGTAGACGTACTGCGTGCACACAGGGAGGGCACTACCACTCACAGTAAAGGCTGGGATGGTTTCCGGGTTGCGAAGAGTAAAGATACGACTTTTCTGGGGAAATGATGAGGCCACACAAGGAGGACGAGACATGGAACGAGAGGAGGAACTGCTGCAGAGTTTCTGGTGTGTGCGTGGATGGAGAGAGAGAGAGAGAGAGAGAGAGAGAGAGAGAGAGAGAGAGAGAGAGAGAGAGAGAGAGAGAGAGAGAGAGAGAGCGCAAGATCAATTAATGAAGGACACAGCAAAACAAACCATAATCAGTTGAGTATTAGATCCGCCTTCTTCCCAGATCATTCCCATTGAAGGGTCGTCAAGCACGTCTCTGAGGCTTTGAAAGGGCTGTGGCACGTGTCTCACAGCAAGAAGAGACATAAGGTTACCTTCGTAGCTTTTCGTGAGGACTAGCGTCATTAATATCCACACTCCGAATAGTATTCGCTCCCACCACATTTTGGCTGCAAATGTTGTGATGCCTGTGGGAGTAATAAAAAGGTAGAATTTATTTTTTTTATAAAATCGTTCTCTCTCTCTCTCTCTCTCTCTCTCTCTCTCTCTCTCTCTCTCTCTCTCTGTCTGTCTGTCTGTCTGTATCTCTCTCTCTCTCTCTCTCTCTCTCTCTCTCTCTCTCTCTCTCTCTCTCTCTCTCTTAAATATATCTCATTAAAAGTAATACTTAGTTCAGCATTAATTATATTCCTTGATAACATTGGTCAACACCCAATTTTCATCAGGGATATTATATGACGTGTTTTATGTATTTTTTCCTCATAAAAAAATGTGTCTTATAAGGCACAGTTTTTTATGAGATACTGTAAAGACCAAGCATAAGATTTTGTATCGCAACTTAGATGGTAATCTTTCTATTCTAAAACCACCAGAAAATGGCCTTCAGATGTCTGATGGAGATTTTTTTCTTCAAGAAATTACTACTACTGTGGAGGAAACCGAGGTGGATCCAGATTTCACGATTGAAAATGATGACGTATCCCAAAAATTTTCTCAAGGAGAGTTAAATGATCTAGTTAGACTTGTCATTGTGAAAGGATAAAACTGATCTATAAACTTACAAAAAGTGTCTACTTGAGAAAGATGTTGGTATTACTCATTTCAGGAAGAGAAATAGGGATCTGGCTTTATGTTTCCCTAGCAATGGACCACTTTGACCACTTTGATGAGTTATTTCATTATTTGTTCCAAGAGCATATTCCAGCTATATGACGCTTATTCATTGATTCATTTTAGAGGAGCCTCAAGGCAGTATTAATACACAACGACGATAAAAAACCGTCCATTTTCATTGGAAATTCAGTGCACATGAAAGAGTGTTAGGAAGTATTCCTTAATGCCAAAAAGTATGCAAATAACAGCGATAAATATGTTGAGACTTGAAGGCGATTGGAGTGTTGCCAACCTAAAATAAAATTACCTAGAAAATTCAGTCAGCAACTCTGTTGATTAAAAGAAAAAAAATCATTTTGTTGACCAGTGTAATTTATATTTTTGTTTAAGGAGAGTCTTATTATCATTAGTAAGTATATTGATGATTTACCGGTAGGTTATCAACTTCATTTGCGATATCAGTTTCAGGATCCTTCTTCATTGACTATGGAGGTAGCTCTTTTCGCAGATGTTGAGGTGAGAGTGTCAACTAGAACGGACGAACGCAATGAGGAAATAAAAATAAAAATAAAAGATGTGAAGGTTGATGTAGAGTTTAAAGTAAGAATACGGGGTGAAAAGAAGAGATCTTTTTTAAGAAAATAAATCAAATGGGGCTTAACCCAGGTGCAAATTATATATTTGTACGGTTTTTTTTTTCGATGTTGGTTTTAAAGTTTCGAGTCGGATCGGCACGGCATAGGGGGCAGGGAGCAGATCAGTGGAGCTAAGGAAAATGTAACCTGACTGATCACGCAAAACGCAAAACGTACGCACCCAAACAAAAATGATGGCTAAATCTTCCTACGATCCTTGCCTCCAACAACGGGGAAAAATAGTGACACGCGTAACGCACCCAAACGAAAATGGTGGCTAAATCTTCCTACGATCATTGACTCCAATAACGGGGAAAAACAGTGACTGAAAGACAGTTGACTAAATGGATGGTAAAAAAGTAAGGAAGGAGAAAGAGTACATCCGTATGTCGGAGTACAGTTTTAAGTGGATTCTGAACTGCAGATAGTAGTAGAGTGGAGGGATGATTGAGAACATGGAAACCTTTTTGACGAGATCGATGAGTTGGTTCGATGATGCTTTTTAGTGTGAAAATTAAGGTGATGAGTATTAGGGGGGGGGGGATGTGTAATTGTCCGACTGCTGCTTACTGAAGTGAAGCCTCGGATTATCTGACACGTTCTGTAGTGTCAACCTTCTTTTTTTTGGGGGGGAGGGGGGGTGGAAGACTGACATGAGAGAGAGAGAGAGAGAGAGAGAGAGAGAGAGAGAGAGAGAGAGAGAGAGAGAGAGAGAGAGAGAGGGGGGGGGGAGGGAGGGAGTCTGTTAGCCTTCGATTTATGTCGCTTGATGTATATCATCTTGTTTTTTCCTGTGGTTTCCTTCTCCACTACTTGAAGTGGATTACAGTAGCTTATTGGATGGTTATGGTGGGGCTCAGAGACATTTTAAAAGGATCTACAGTGGCGAGACCAGAAGCATTTTTTTTTTTTTTTTTTGCCTAGCACTGGTCTGGCATGAGTAATGGTCACCAAATTATGTGGTCTCCTTTAGCCCATAAATTCCCATGAAAATGCCCACTTTGTATAGATAAAAAAAAGGCTATAGGCATTTCCAGCAGCCTGGAGCCGTCCATTAAATAGCTTACTCCGGTTGATGAACATATAATGCAACTAAGGCTAAAGCATATTTTAGGCTTCATGTTTGCTGTTCCAGTGTATACGTTTACAGAGAAGGAGATGTTCTATGTCAAACTCGACTATGTACTGGACCTTTTGTGATACATTTATTGCCTTAGAAGACTTGAATGCTGTCACGGGCACTGTGAGAGCTGGCAACGAGCTATGCTTTGGCCCCCAAGACTTTGGTACCAGGAGTGACAACAGCTCTTTTCTTCTTAATCTAACAAGATGCAAAAGGTTGAAAATTGAAGATTCTTGGTATCAGAGACCAATGGACCACCGGACTTGGTATAGTAATGCCGTTGAGGACACAAGGGAGATCAATCATATTGCTGTTAGTTCTACTTGAATATATATATATATATATATATATATATATATATATATATATATATATATATATATATATATATATATATTAAGGGTTTTTATCAGCAATCAATCATGGGGGGCATACACCGAGAGGCGCGTTGCCACGCCTACCCTACGATGTTACCCTTGGCGGTCACGCCTCGCGAGTCTCCATGCAGGTTCGCTTCCCATACTGAGGGACTCCCAACAGGAGGCATATAATTGCCGCAGCCTGGAGTTCTGTGGGCGTCCCTTTGGCCTCGGAAACAACCCGATAAGCAGGATTGGCTTCCGGGTAGCGTGTCATATGCCCATAGAGCCGCAGATGGTGTTCACGGAAAATGCTAGTAATAGGCCTCGAATAAGTCGCACGGAGCAATCGGTAATTTGACACAAAGTCGTACCAGTGGTATCCCATGATCCTACGAAGGCCTCTAGTACCAAAGACATCAATTCGCTTCTTCAGGTCGGTGTTCAGTGTCCATGTCTTAGAACCATAAAGTAAAACAGGGATCACCAGCAACTTGAAGATCCGAAACATTGTCCGTCTGCACAGGTATCGACAGGGCCAAATATGTACTTGTGTTGAGCAAGTCCGTAACGTCATGGGCCAGGCCAATCCGCCGTGTCATTTCCTGGCTCGAGCCACCAACGTTATGCACTATACTTCTGTAACATTCGCGGTCTTCCATCTAATTTTCAATCTGTAGAACACCACCTATCCTCCACTAAACCTCATCTTCTTTCCCTCACTGAAACACAGGTGTCTGAGGCAACTGACAGTAACCCCTTTTCTGTTCCCTCCTACTTTCTCTATCCTCATTTTCGTTCCAAAGCTGGATGTTGCGTCTATGTCTGCAACGACATAACTTGCTCTCGTGCCCACGCTCTTGAATCTTCTGAGTTTTCTACCATCTGGCTTCGACTTCAAAGTCACTCTCTAACTAAATTTTTCTGTGCTGTATATCGCTCACCTAACTTCTCTGACTATAGAAAATTCTTTGACTACCTAACTTCTAAAGTGGAGCACATTCTGACTCTCTTTCCTTTTGCGCAGATCTCCATTCTTGGAGAGTTCAATCTTCACCACCACTGACCATCCTGGTGAACTTGCCTATAATTTTGCTATTCTACATGACCTAGAGCAACTCGTGCAACACCCTACTCGTATTCCTGATCGTCTTGGAGATACGCCCAACATTCTTGACCTTTTCCTAACCTCTAATCCTTCTGCTTATGCTGTCACACTTTTTTCTCCGTTGGGTTCCTCCGATCACAATCTCATATCTGTATCTTGTCCTATCTCTCCAATTCCTCCACAGAATCCTCCAAAGCGGAGGTGCATTTGGCATTTTGCCTCTGCTAGTTGGGGAGACCCGAGGAGGTATTATGCTGATTTTCCTTGGAATTATTACTGCTTCCGTGACAGAGACCCGTCTCTGTGTGCTGAGCGCATAACAGAGGTGATAGTGTCTGGCATGGGGGCGTACATTCCTCACTCTTTTTCTCGACCTAAACCTTCCAAACCCTGGTTTCACACAGCTTGCTCTGGTGCTATCCATGATATAGAGGTGGCCCACAAAAAGTACTTGAGCCTTCCATCACCTGAGTCTCACGCGCTTTATATTTCTGCCCGAAATCGTGCCAAGTCTGTTCTTCAACTTGCCAAAAACTCCTTCATTCAAAGAAAGTGTCAAAATCTTTCCAGATATAACTCACCTCGAGACTTCTGGCATTTAGCCAAAAACATCTCTAACAACTTTACTTCTTCATCTTTCCCTGCTTTAGCTCAACCAGATGGCACCAATGCCATCTCATCTATCTCTACAGCTGAATTCTTCGCTCAAACCTTTGCTAATAACTCTACCTTGGACGATTCCGGGCTTGTTCCTCCTCTTCTCCCTCTGACTACTTCATGCTACCTATTAAAATCCTTCGTAATGATGTTTTTCATGCCCTCGCTGGCCTAAACCCTCGGAAGGCTTATGGACCTGATGGGGTCCCTCCTATTGTTCTCCGAAACTGTGCCTCCGTGCTTGCACCTTGCCTAGTCAAACTCTTTCAACTCTGTCTATCTACATCTATCTTTCCTTCTTGCTGGAAGTTTGCCTACATTCAGTCTGTTCCTAAAAAGGGTGACCGTTCTAATCCTTCAAACTACCGCCCTGTTGCTTTAATCTCCTGCTTATCTAAAGTTTTTAAACCTATTCTCAACAAGAAGATTCTTAAACACCTATCACTTCACAATATTCTATCTGACCGCCAGTATGGCTTCCGCCAAGGCCGCTCTACTGGTGATCTTCTGGCTTTCGTTACTGAGTCTTGGTCATCCTCTTTTAGAGATTTTGGTGAAACTTTTTCTGTAGCCCTAGACATATCAAAAGCTTTTGATAGAGTCTGGCGCAAAGCTTTAATTTCCAAACTACCCTCCTATGGCTTCTATCCTTTTCTCTGCAACTTCATCTCAAGTTTCCTTTCTGATCGTTCTATTGCTGCTGTGGTAGACGGTCACTGTTCTTCCCCTAAATCTATCAACAGTGGTGTTCCTCAAGGGTCTGTCCTATCACCCACTCTCTTCCTATTATTCATCAATGATCTTCTAAACCAAACTTCTTGCCCTATCCACTCCTAGGCTGATGATACCACCTTGCACTTTTCCACGTCTTTCCATAGACGACCAACCCTTCAGGAAGTACACAGCTCACGCAGGGAAGCCTCAGTACGCCTAACTTCTGATATTTCTAAAATTTCTGATTGGGGCAAAGCAAACCATGTGTTGTTCAATGCCTCAAAAATTCAATTCCTCCACCTATCAACTCGACACAACCTTCCAAATAACTATCCCCTCTTTTTCAATGACACTCAACTGTCCCCTTCTCCTACACTAAACATTCTTGGTCTATCCTTTACTTGTAATCTAAACTGGAAACTTCACATCTCCTCTCTAGCTAAAACAGCTTCTATGAAGTTAGGTGTTCTGAGCCGTCTCCGCCAATTTTACTCACCTCCCCAACTGCTGACTCTATACAGGGGACTCATCCGCCCATGTATGGAGTATGCTTCACATGTTTGGGGAGGCTCCACTCATACAGCTCTTTTGAACAGGGTGGAATCAAAAGCTTTTCGTCTTATCAACTCCTCTCCTCTGACTGACTGTCTGCAGCCTCTTTCTCATCGCCGCAATGTTGCCTCTCTTGCTCTCTTTTACCGCTATTTTCATGCTAACTGCTCTTCAGATCTCGCTAACTGCGTGGCTCCCCTGCTCCCGCGGCCTCGCTGCACAAGACTTGCTTCTTCCTCTCACCCCTACTCTGTCCACCTCTCTAATGCAAGAGTTAACCAGTATTCTCAGTCTTTCATCCCTTTCTCTGGTAAACTCTGGAACTCTCTCCCTGCCTCTGTATTTCCACCTGCCTATGACTTGAACTGTTTCAAGAGAGAGGTATCAAGACACTTATCCCATTCTTCTTTTGGCCACTGATTATGGACTTTCCAGGGACGGGCACTAGAGTGGGCTATTTTGTCTTATTTTTGTTGCCCTTGGCCGCCTCCCTTCTACATAAAAAAAAAAAATTGGAACTCTTTAGGTCCATGGTGGTACCTGTGTTGTTATATGGAAGTGAAGTGTGGGGATATAATGTAATAAGGGATGTAGAAATTTTGCATATTAAGTCTTTGAAGTATACTTTAGGTGTACAAAAGAACACATGCAATGACATGGTTTATGGTGATCTAGGAGTTTGTCCACTTGAGGTTGAAATTAAAGTGAGAATTGTTAAGTATTGGGTTAGACTAATAACTGGTAAGCCTGGGAAATTAGCTTATATTATGTATCAGTGTGTATTATATTTGGATACTGTTGGATTGTACACCTCCCCTTGGCTGAATGAAGTCAGGTCAGTATTGAACAATTGTGGAATGTCTGGAGTGTGGTTGTGCCAGGAGGTGCTTAACCCTGTGTGGCTAGGCAAAGCTATAGAACAGAGGCTGAAAGACCAATGGATCACTCCATGGTATGGCAATATTGTAACAAAGTCAATATGTAGCAATTATGTTAGCTTTAAGAATGTGTTTGGTAGGGAGGATTATTTATTGAAACTTAAAACTAAGGCAAGATTTACTCTTGTTAAATTAAGGCCAAATAATAATAGATTACCTATAACTGTAGGAAGATATCAGAATATACCAAGAGAGGAAAGGATATGTGATAAATGTGATGCTGCTATGATTGGGGATGAATACCACATTGTACTTGTATGTAATAATCAAGCAATAACCCAGTTGAGGTATAGATATATCCCAGAGTATTTCTGGGTAACACCAAACTGATACAAATTTAGTTTATTATTACAGAGTGGAAATGTTGCAATACTCAACAAATTAGTATATTTTTTGGACGAGGTTTTCAAAATGTTTAGGTGAGTCTGTATTTATATAGTTTTAGGTGGATACCTTAGTTATTGAAGAAAAGTGGTGGTTGTTATGTAAAAAAATCTTAATGAATCTTTACCATGTTACTCAACCTGATAGATGTAAAGGGAAATTATTGGTCAAGTGATAGGTGTAAGCAATGTATATGCAGATGTATGTATATGTATTGGATTTTGTGGCTAAGGTGACAGTTGAAAATGAAGGAGTTGTGCTCCATACTTCTGTATGAGGTCTGAGCAATAAACGTAACGTAATTCAATTCACACACACACACACACGTACGTACACAGATACACACCTGGGGCCAAGTTGGGTTTTGGAATGGAGTCGTAAGGGAAGAGCCGCTCCACAAAGCGCCACTCCGCTGTGTTTGTCTCCACCTGCAATGTGAGCACTGCAATCAACAGGTGTACAAGTGGCAAGGTAAAGGTTGGCCATTTGAACTCTTACTCCAAGCCTATTATAACACTTCTCAACCTAACTAACTTGCATAGCCAAGTCCCTGTCTATATACCAAAGAGGCAGTGCACCACAAGGTGTGACACACACACACACACACACACACACACTCATAGCCATGTTTGTTTCATTAACCAATGATTCGCATTTTCATATTCATACACTTCCTTTGCACAGTCATCAGCACACTACTTCTTCAATATCACAAACAAAACCTAACCATCCATTAATTTCAGACTACCAATTGATTACTGGGTATTTTTTGCCAAATATTGATAGAGAATAACAAGTGTCACTCCTAATACCTAAATACAACTTCACCTCAGCACTAACCATACTATGCCACGGCCCACACCACGTACCATCACCAAAACACTTCACCGGCCGCCCCACCAGCCGGCCCCACCTCACCTGTGCCCTGCTGTAAGGTATGGTATGGCGTCCTGCAGGGAGCTTATTGATGCCCAGAGCAGCGGGACAGGTGTGCACAGGCCGATGGGAGAATGCCACCCTCAAACACCGCAAACCTGGCACACGCTAAAGGTTTACAAGAGAACGCACTGCCGCAGACATGTTTGCTGGGATGTTATGGCGCTGCTTCTCTCGTCCACCCTGACCACCTCGCTCCTCT
>CM035180.1:4697328-4714715 GCA_020233015.1 Callinectes sapidus
GGGGGGGGGGGAGCAGAAGTTGAGAAGTCTCAGGTTTCTGACCGAAGGGGGGGTCACGGGCGACATGGAATTATGTTTGAATCAGTAAGTGGAACTTTGAATGTTGAAGATGCATTAAAATTTAATAGAATTTATCAATTCCATTGTTACAATGGTTATTCTCGACATTGAATGTGACGAGGTTTGGTTCGAAAATACAAGGATGTAAAAGACGTGCTGGAGCAACGAAGTACAGTAAAATAAGTATCAAAGATAAAACCTACACTAAGCTAAATGTAAAAGTACAACATCACAGTGCTGAGTCAGTAAAAAATACACCCAAGGAATAAAATTGATACTAAAACATTCGATGGTGAGTCAGTAATAAATGAGGAGGTAAAGAAAATAAATATAACATGAAACACTAAATAAGATTTAAAAAAAAAAGTAAAATAGTGACACATGACAGAGCCAAGAAAATATAATAGAAAACAAGAAATGGTAAATAGAATTGGCCAACAATTCAAGGATAAGCATAAACGTTTGCCAAGAGAACTTAAAAACTAAAATCAACGTTAGAATAAACAGGTAACATGTAAATTGTTTATTGAATAAGAAATCTTTAACATGTGTTTTAAAAGTGTATATGGGAGAAGAGTCTCGATAAAAGCAGGAATTGTGTTCCATAGTGGAGTGAGTGAGTGATTTGAAGTAGGCACCGCATCAACCAGAGTCATATGGCTCCACTAGCAAGCGGGTGAAATACCATAAAACCGGTAAAACCAACTAAACCAAATGAAATAAAATATAAATAAATCAAATAAACACATTAAAAAGTAAAATGTAAAAATGAGCAAAGACAGGTAAAAACTCTATAATAGAGAGAGGAGGCCAGCCTCCTTCAAAAAGGCTAACACGTCATAACCTTAGGGAAGGACACGCAGGCCCAAGCACCTTACATATACTACATATATACCTCTTCCGCACCTTGACATTAAAAAGGAAACGTTGCCGGAGTTCTCCCAAACCCGGGCACTCGAGCAGCAAGTGCCGTACAGTAAGAGGAACTAGACAGTCATCGCACTATGGTTTATAATCTCCTGACATCAGGTAGCTCTGGGTGACGCGAGTGTGGCTTCTCCGCAAACAAAGTAAGGATCTCTGCGAACGATTGTCTTGGACATTAGTATAATTCCATGGATGAGACACTGTTCTAATAAACTCACCGATTTTAGAGCTAGCACCACGAAAATTCCAATTCTCCTGCCAAGTACCTATGATGGCCTCGCGAATTGTTGGGAGTACGTCCATACATGGAACATGGCTAGGAAGAGTAGCCCTATTAGCCGCTTCCCGGGCAAGTCTATCAGCTGGTTCATTGCCAGGCACGCCGACATGTTCCGGAACCCAGCCAAACTCAATACGATACCCCCCTCTTGTAAAGAAGATACAACCACTGAAGTGCAGAGAGGACCAGGGAATTACCAGAAGGAGTATAAGAATGAAGAGCAGAGAGAGCACTCCGAGAATCACTAAAAATTGTAAAATAATTTACTGGAAAAGTAAAAATAATTTGTAAAGCCAGAATTATTGCAGACGATTCAACAGTAAAAACATAAGCCACCACCGTGAGACTACCTCCCCAACAGAACTCAGGGAACACTACACCAAATCCAACACCGGTATCATATTTAGAACCATCAGTAAATACTGAGATTGAGCCAGATTGGCTTCTTAATATCTACAACCGGTTTACAAGCGGACACACCGGGGAAATGCCAGTACCCAACTCTGGGCAACCTGTAAGGGCAGATAGAGACAGAAGGAACAGATAATGTTGCCATAACAGACTCAATCCGAAACCCAAAGGTTTGGGGAAACTAGTACGAGGAGTAAAAGAGGCCGAACGAGAATCCTGTATGAGCAACTTACAGGAGACAGACTGGGAAAGGCGTTGTATCCGGAACCAACAACGCAACAGGGACGAATGACGACGCAAATTAAGAGGCAAGAAGCCTGCATCTTCAAGGAGGCTGGGAATTGAAGAAGATCGAAAAGCACCGGTGGCCAGGCAGACTCCGGCATGGTGCACGGAGTCGAGAAAACGCAACCTAGAGCCCTTATCCCTACCTCTACCTCTCTAGCACTGGTGGTAGCATTGAGTATTTTTCACAGGGAGGGGTTGCAAGCCCCACCCCAACCAGCTAGGTCAGCCATGGGCAGGGACACTGGTATCCCTGAGGGAAAGAACCCTGGCCGCCCAAAAAGGAGGAAGGGGAGGCACAGATGAAGACAGATAGAAGGGGGAATGAGCTATGGGAGATAGAGGGCACTCACTCCTCACTCCACCCACCAGCCTGCCTGGTGTTAACACCGCTATAACTTAGCCTGTCACCGCCATGAGCTAGAGGGAGCAACCCACTAGGGAGATCTTCTTTCATCAGCCTATATGTAGGTGTTGCGATGTTGAATTCGTATTGTTGCATGATTTCAAGCCATTTCAGCTCCCTCAAGAAGGGAGTGGCATGTTCGCTTTTTGGAGCACCTCCAAAAGCTACATTGGCTGCAAAATTTTGCAATTTTTGGATACGCTGAATTTGAGTTATGTTGGTTGCTCCCCATAAGTTTATGCCACAGTTTAAAATGCTCATCACTAATGACTGTACAACAATAATTTTAGTGGGTTTGTCAAAATGATCTCTTATTCTATTAATAAACAATATCGTTGCAAATATTTTATTGGGGGGTTATGAAAATAAATAGCGTTTTTTTTTTTTTTTTATCATTTAGTATGAGACCATTCTCCACATTTTTTTTTCTGTTTACGTACGAGGTTCTTTATGTTACCAATGCTGCTGGAGAGGATATGCTGATTATCGTCTGCATATTGAATTAAGTCACAATCGGGTATAAATTCTGCAAGGTCATTAACATAGATGTTGAAATGAATAGGACCAAGAACTGAGCCTTGAGGTACTCCCTAGGGAATACTTGTTTGATCAGATAAAACATCATTCAAGCGTACTGATTGAATTCTGCCGCTTAGGTAACTCTTAAACCAGAATGAGTCAATATTACATTTACGACATTTCCTGAATAAAATATCATGACTGACGCTATCGAATGGTTTTGAAAGATCACAGAGAGTGACCAAGGAAACTTTTTTTTATTTTCCATGTTGGAATAAAGGCTTTTAGTCAATGTTAAAAGAGCAGTAGTGGTTGACAGCTTTGGTCTGAAACTGTGATAAGTGTTACTTATTAGATTATTTGATTCGAGGTGTTGAGTCAACTCTGATGAAAGTATTTTATCTAGTAAATTAGTGAAAATTGGGAGGAGTGATATGGGACGGTAATTGGATGGATCATTGACATTAACGGATTTGAGAATGGGGACCACGATGGAGTGTTTCCACTTTGAGGGGAAAATACCTGTCACAATTGATATGTTTATGATGCATGTCAAATTATGAAACAATGACTGGAAGAGAATTATTGGTGTGCCATCAGATCCGCATGAGTCTCTATTGTTGATGTGTGCAACAGTGAGTGTTAGAGTTTGCCATTCGATAGGCTCTGGTCTGAAAAAAGACGATTGTGATTTGAATTATCCACCGGATCTATGTGCAAAAGATGTGAAGAGTCGTTTTGATGAGTTTTCTCATAAGTGATTTTACCAACATTAGCAAAATGGTATTGAAGAGGTCAGCAGTGTGCCGTGTGTTTTCCTTACGGATAAATTCCTTAATGATTTTCCATATGTTTTTACTCTTCCCTTTGTTGTTTTTTAGTCTATTACTATAATACTCGATTTAAAATGTAATGATCTTACTTGACTTCATAACTTTGTGTAATTATTTTCAAGATTTACATTGCACCTGTCTTTTATCCAGGCTTTCAGGGCATTATTTTTTATTTATTTATTTTGTTGTTGTTGTTGTTGCTGTTATTGTTGTTGTTCTATCAAAGCTCCCAACTCTTCAGATAAGCAAAAAGGTTATCTTAATTCCTTCGTCACTACGGGCGCACAAGTGTCAAGGCATTTAAGGAAAACATCATTAAATATTTTAACCTAACCAAACCTAACAATGTTAATAGGTCATGATCAGCAATAGAACAAGCCAGCACATCATGATCCAGTACCAAGGCAGGAGCATTTGTCACAATAAGGTCCAATAAAGTGACAGATTGGGATGTAGTTCTTATTGGGCTTGCTAATTGACTTCAATTTTTCTGTTATCGATAACTTGTTTCATTTTGTTATTCTTTCATAAAAGATTGCAGTTAGAAACTCCCAATACATAAAAAGGCTAATTTCTAAGGACTATATAGTTCATAACATCAGAAATATAATCATAAGTGTGAAAGTTAGCATGTGGGACCTAGTACATACAGCCAATTATATATAATAGGTAATTTACGGTACTGCACCGTCAGCCAGAAGTCTTCAATCTCCTCCATTTTGTCAATGTTTAGGTCAATCACAGTAACAGTATAAGTGTCCCTAATGTATATACACACGCCGCTTCCTCTACAATTATCTCGTCGCACTGTCTTCCTGGCCGGAGTACTTGGCGATGGATTGCTGGCATAACCTTCCTTTCTGCCGAAGGCGATGGCAGGTTCCGCACCTTAGTCTGTGGTTGTATCGGCTGATGGCCTGTCTATGGTTTAATTCACCACAGTTACAACAACCATTTCTTGGTGCCGTATGGTAAGGTGCGTAGCTATAGTTAGGCTGAGACTGCTCACCACAGTTTCACCGTGAAGGAGAGTTATGGTTGGCCACTACGCTTCCTGATATGAAGTGACTTCTTTGAACAGCAGGATTTAGTAGTGAGTCCGTGGCAGTAGGGCAGCGCTGCGTAGAGAAAGATCCGGTTCAGAGCGTGAGGCAGCACTAGGAATCTGTCTGCAAGGAGGGAGACAGGGCCTAGGTTGGAGGTGCCGGTGGGTGGGTATTTGTGGGGAAGGACTTTGAGTTTTCTTGTTAACTTTATTTTCTTTTATTCGAAATTGCTTTACTTTATTCCAGTTCTTAAATAGGTTAAAATCAGGACACGTGCGTCGATCAAGACTAGTCGTCTGATTACGCCGAGTCTGTTGAATAGTGAGGTATTATCATCACACTCGAAATACATACTAAGTGTGAAGTAAGGCGGTGTTTTGATGATCTCAACACCGTTTGAATTACCCCAACTTAGCAAGTGTTGATTATAGGTTTCAATTTGGGCACTAAATTGATGTGACATTCCGGGTGGCACAACCTAACACATAAATTTTCATGTTTGCGTTTTATTTATTTATTTTTTTCTTTCAGGTCACTTGTTAGTGACCCTAAATCATCAAGCAACTTACTACTCGGACACTCTCCCATAATTTCACTTATACCACAAAAAATCACACATGTTATTGGTGCATGGTTCATCTTTACAGTGGCCCTGTTTCGAAGCAGGTCAATTTTTGCACCGTGATTAGTTTTTACAGAATGGTAGTGATTGGAAGTAAACACATAGAAAGTGGCTCAGTTTACTGAAGGAAGCAGATGCAGCTAACAATGCGAGACGGGAGCGGTGTAGTCGTGTTAGCTGCCAGGGGAGAACTCTCTCCTCGGTAGCCTCGCCTCACCAACTCGACTCCGGCTCACGCTGATTGGTCGTCCACGTCACGCCAGGCCAACCCGTCTCCTCGAGCTCTAGGAATGGTGCCTCGAGTCCTCGGTAACAGGAGAGAGCTCGAGCTGGGCGAGCGACGGTTCGAAGACTCAGTTGTGGGAGCCGCTACACAACCCCCCTCCCCCCCCAGAACAGAACCGGAGCACAGGACAGGGGAGGCTGGCGACAGAGCCTTCGGGTCCCAGGTGGTCGAGTCCTGTGCGGGAGTTGTCGAGAATGAGGTCGCCCTCTACGGCGTGGTTGCGCCACCAGCACTGGCTCATCGATATCCACGTGGGCCGGTTTGAGACGATCCACCGAGACCGTCTCGCGACGGCCGCCATAGTCAATGACGAACGCCTTAGGGTTCAACTCTTGTGTTGCAGGACCCGGAACGGCCCTTCATAAGGCTTCTGCAGCGGTGTACGAAGCGAATCTCTGCGAATGAAAACATACTGACTGTTTGATGGATTGGTTGGATGGAACGTACCCGGTTGTAAGGTTGTGTCGCGACGTAGGGACAGGAGCCAGACCTCCCATCTTCTCGCGCAGCCGAAGGAGGATGGTGGAAGGGGAGTCCTGCAGTCCGCGTTTGGCTGGGATGAAATCACCTGGTATCGTAAGCGGGGCGCCGTACACCAGCTCCGCAGATGAGGTAGCCAAGTCTTCCTTCGGAGCAGTACGTATCCCCAACAAGACCCACGGAAGCTCCTCCAACCAGTCCGGCCCGTTTAGTCTGGCCTTGAGGGATGTCTTCATGTGTCGGTGGGGTGCAGGCCAGGCAGCGGGGCGCAGGTTTAACGACTCGAACGTCTCAGAGTTAACGAGGCGTCGCCCCTTCACATCGACCAGTGTGCCCGAAGAAAGTCAACACCAAGCAGGGGTTGCGAGACGTCAGCGATAGTAAAGGTCCACTGGAAGCGACAAGAGTTTAAGGTGAGGGCAATCTTGCGTGTCCCGTATGTCCGGATGGTGCTGTTGTTGGTGGCCGTCAGGGAAGGACCTGTCTTCCCCGAGCGAGTATCAGGGCCAGAAGGAGGTAGAACACTAACCTCAGCCCCCGTGTCAACAAGGAATCGCCGCCCCAAGTGATGGTCGGAGAGATACAGGAGGCGGTGATCGTTGCCGGCGGCAGTAGCTACTACCGACGGCCGGCCAGGACGTTTCCCAGATACGTGCATGTGGACAGCAACAGCGAGCTCCTAGGCCCCACCTCTGGTGGTAGTACCACCAATTAGTCTTGTTGGCGGCATTCACAGACAAAGTCCCTGTTACACCATCGCTATGAACTCTTGTAACGGGCGAAGTAGTAGTTACACCGTCACTGTAGACACTAGTTCCCGACACAGCGTTGGTAAGAATGACTTCACCCTGCTGCTTGGCCTGCCACAGCACGTCTGCCCGTACTGCCAGCTCGCGGGGGTCGGTGAAGTCGTCACCGGCGATGATGAGTCGAATATCGTCGGGCATTTGCTCAAGGAAAAGTTGTTCGAAGAGAAGGCAGGGCCTGTGTCCGTCCAACAAAGCGAGCATCTCGTTCATGAGGTCGGATGGTTTGCGGTCACCAAGTCCGTTCATGTGCAGGAGCTTCGCTGCCCTGGCCCGCCTACTGAGACCGAAGGTGCTGGTAAGAAGGTTCTTGATGCCCTCGTACTTCTTGTCGGTTGGTGGCTGGCGTAGGTAATCGATGATACGTCCGGCTGCTTCCTGGTCCAGCGAGCTGACCATGTAGTAATACTTGGTGGCATCCACGGTAATCTGGCGGATGTGAAACTGGGCTTCCGCTTGCTCGAACCATACTTGCGGCTGGGAGGTCCAGAACGTCGGCAGTTTGAGGGACACTGCATTCTGCTGCTCCTTGTCTTCCGAAAGCATGGCGACGGTCACTCCGGGGTCACCACTGTAGTGGTTCGGAAGTAAACACGTAGAAAGTGGCTCAGTTTACTGAAGGAAGCAGGTACAGCTAACAATGCGAGACAGGAGCGGTGTAGTCGTATTAGCTGCCAGGTGAGACCTCTCTCCTCGGTAGCCTCGCCTCACCAACTCGACTCCGGCTCACGCTGATTGGTCATCCACGTCACGCAAGGCCAACCCGTCTGCTCGAGCTCTAGGAATGGTGCCTCGAGTCCTCGGTAACAGGAGAGAGCTCGAGCTGGGCGAGCGACGGTTCGAAGACTCAGTTGTGGGAGACGCTACAGAACAATTATTTGCCAAATCACTTCGATGAACTCTGCGTAAGTTTGTGTCACTGCGGAGCAGACAACTCAATGTAGACGAGATGGTGTTCCTCGTCACGGGCTGGTTCCTACTGGTGCTGGCCTGAAGTGCTTGTTCTAGAATCTAAATGTTCGACTCACACCTGTAGTAAGTTGATGGTTTCATAGAATGCCAAGACTTCTTCATTCAGGAGCTCAGTCTCCATGTTTTTAGTGTTCATAAGATTTTTGATGCCCTCAATATCATAGGCGATTTTCTGATGATCAGGAGAGGATGTCAGATTTGTTTCAGGTTGGTGTGTTTTGTGCATGTACGAGGCAACACCGTGTCCCTCATATCTTCTATAAGGATGGTAGTATTTTAGCACTGTAGGATCAGCCTCTTTTGGACGGAGAAGCAGTTCAATTTGAAATATTTGAGTCACCTTGGAAGATGTCTAGCTGTGAGAGGTGCACCATGGCTAACACGCTGATATCCAATAAGGTAACGACTTTGGGCTAATACGTAGATCTTGACTGTTGCTAGTTTTTAATGTAAGTTATTTCTTTATGTATTAAATAAACTGTGAATAGTGTGAAAATGATATTGGTTTCTTCTGAAAATATGTTTTAGGTTATGGTTTGGTTAAATTACGGTAGAGCCCCAAAGGACTAGGTTAGGTTTTATTAGGTTAATTTAGGTTAGGTTACGTTAGAATCTTGCAGGGCTAGTTAGAACGCTGCAAGCCTAGTTAGAGCCACGCAGGCCTAGTTAGAGCCCCGGATGGCTAGATTTGAGATCCGCAAGATTACAGTAAGTTATAATTATTGTAACGTTGTACATCATTGTGTGTGTGTGAGAGAGAGAGAGAGAGAGAGAGAGAGAGAGAGAGAGAGAGAGAGAGAGAGAGAGAGAGAGAGAGAGAGAGAGAGAGAGAGAAACCATTGTTACAATGTTATTAATGTAAGCCACCCAACAGTACGATTGTCGCAGCAGTCAACCACTGACGTCAGAAATTTTCCTTTACGTCACCTACTTGAGGGTCTCGTACAGCTGAGGCCGCGGTACAGCCTTGGTACAACTGCAGGGTGGGACGTTGGTGACCTGGAGCAGTTGACACGGAGGCCAGGCAGACATTCCCTCAGCTTCGAGGGAGGCACAACACACCTGACTCCTGAGCGTGTGCTGACCTGCCGTGGTGGGGAAGCACGCAGCTGTCCAGTTTTGGCTACGGGTACTAGTGCTCTACGTGGTGCTGGTCGCGGGCATCAGTGGTCAGGCGACTGGACAAGTCTCACCCATGCTACTCATGCAACTGTGCTCAGTGGCTGTGACATTTCTGTGACATTGACTAGATTACCAGCGGTGGTTGTTATAGAATTAAAGTTAAAAGGAGTTCTAATGTTTTATGGCCCATTGTTACCAACTATTACTACGCGAAGCTGAAGGATGAACTCGGTGAACCGAATAGTGTCGTTCACCACCTCGATACTCCAGCATCTGCCTAACTAGCCGTTGTTGCTACCTGCTCCTAGCAGTGCCCGAGACTAATCAGAGGCAATGTTGGGAACTCCACCACACTAGGGAAGTCAGTCTCAACCACTGGCTTGAAGTGTCCTTACCTCCTGAGAGCAGAGGCGAAAACAGCAGTCCAGCCAACCAGTGAGTCGGTGCCGGAGCGTCGTGATAAGTACTTACCTGGAGGTGAACATTATCACTTCATATTTCATATCTCCTCATTTAATTTTGTGTTCATTTCATCATCAGTGTTTACGCATTATCGGTGGTGGTTATTATTGTTATTTTCTTATGTGTCTTCTTTGTTGGGTAAATTTTGTTTTATTTTCATAAATAATCTTTAATGACCGAAAGGTCATAAGGCAAGTACTCCCCTTAAATCGCTTGCCACAGGTGGTGTCAATACTTTCTCGTGATTTCTGGTAATTTAATAAACTGATGTTATGTTCTTAGCCACGTATTTTCATCACACCTCTTAAGTGTTTTGAGTGGCCAGTCTGAATGAGTAAGTTCCCCTAGATACCTACTGTGTCATTTGTAACATTTTGAGGGGCCTGTCCGGATCCATTTTTCATGTAATATTTTTCACCATTTCATTCTGATTTAGTCCATTATTGTTCCATGTTTTTTTTGTTTTTTTCTGTGTGTGTGTGTGTGTGTGTGTGTGTGTGTGTGATCACCTCAGGTATCAAGCTTCATTATGGTCACGTTGTTGTTCGGTGCTGATTCGTGTGCAACGTAATTGAGTGCTGATTTACTGTGCCTTTAATAACTAACCACACAAAGGCTTAGTGAGGAAGCCTTGTCAGTTCGTTATACATGTTTGTTTTTGCCCTGTTTGAAGTTTTCCTGTAAAGCACTTTCTCCCCACAAGCCAGACAGAGATTCGTCTAATTACCTCAGGAAGCAGTGACGTTCCGAATCAATTCTTTGCTTTACTCGATTTTAACATGACCAGCTCAAACTCTAACGAGTACTTAGTGTCAGTTCCTGTTTGCAGGTTGTGAGATTTACATTCTCTGGTACTTCTTCACTGGCTCGTTATTTTAATCGAAGTGTTACCTCTTCAAGGTAACTCTTTTCAGATTTCATGTCAGGTTTGTGAATCGTTTAATAGTTCGGGAGATTATTCTGGGTTGCACTCCAGGCATCATTGTTCTAACCCTTTAGTGGTTACATATTTCCTTAGTCATCTCTACTAATTTAACCTTCATCAAGATGGTTTTCAATGTGGAAGAGTTTATCGGTAACCCCTCTATGGAGGAACTTAAAAAAGCCACAATCACATTAGACCAACTCAAATATATTGCTGTTAACTATGGTATTAACTTTACAAGTCAGACAAAGAAAGACTTACTCTCCTCAATTCTAGCTCAATTAGGTAACCATAAAAAGGAGGCTGACCACCACAAGGAAAACCCTTTCTCTATGGTTTCTTCAGAACCAGCACTCGCCCTAGAGATTGAAAGGGTAAAAATGCAGGCACTGCAAATGATGAAGGTGGAATATGAAAAAAAAAATGAAAAAGAACGTGAATGAGAATATGAAAAGGCAGAGAGAGAACGAGAAAGAGAACCTTAACTACAAATGCTTCAACTACAGAAATTCGGGTAGTGGGACTCGAACCTCTAATAAGTTACAAATGACCAAATTTCTTCCCTTGTTATCTCAATTCTCTGATTACGATTCCGAAACATTCTATCGGGAATTCCAGTCCTCTGCCACTCAATTCGACCTACCAAAGGAGTACTGGACATGGCTTCTCAAGCCGAAACTCAACGACAAAGCCTTGGCAGTCCTGGACAGGGTAGAAGACAACGCTAATTACGAAGTAGTGAAAAGTGCCATCCTATCAGCTTATGCAGACACCACAGAGAGATACCGACAACCCTTCCGCAATATGAACAAGACAGCTGGTCAGACATACTTAGTGTTTGCATCAGAGAAATTTAGAGCTTTGAGAAACAGGCTTAAGTCGGCAGCTGTTACCACCTATGACGAACTGGTTAACCTTGTAGCACTAGAGGAATTCAAACGTAAAATACCATACTCTATTATGCTGCACATCACTGATAAGGCTGAGACTGAATTATTAAAAGCCGCTAAATTGGTTGATGTCTTTCCTCTAATCCATAGCTTTCTACCCTCAGGAGAGAAAAAGCCTTCTCCAGTGGTTGGGGGTAGGCCAGGTGCAAGCTCTATCAAGGATGTCAATACAGTAGATAGTAGCTCCAAGCCTGTTGTGTTTTACACCTTTTGCAAAAAAGTTGGCCATCTCATAAAGAATTGTCCTAATCCCAGGTGTAAAGTAGCAAAGAGCGCTATATTTTCTAAACCCATTGCTTCTATCAACACCCCATCAGTATCTCCATCCACCGACCCTTTTCAACCCTTCAAGTCTGAAGGAACTGTGGCCCTAAATATGGACTCAAAGGTGGGATATTGCCTCCACCCAGCCGATTATGTTAAAATCCGCTCTTCCAGGGATTGAGCAGCAGTACACTTGGGAGAAGGTATTTCTCAAAGATTTTCATAAAGCTTTCCCCGCACCTCTGGCTAGAGTGCGCCTGAACTGTCCACTAGTTGAAGGAGCCGTTACCGTTGCTGTCGGTGAGAATAACTCTCTTCCTATCCCTAATGCTAATTTCCTGTTGGCTAATGATGTGGGTGGGAAACTAGTGGTTCCACCTTTCATTACTAAGGTCTCCCCACTACCTTACAACCCTACAACTAACATGAAAAAGGAGCAGCCTCAACTTTTCCATGAATGTGCAGTCACTCGCGCACAGATCGCTGCTGCTGCTCAAAAACCGTCTCAGCCTTTACCGACCATCCTCCATTCAACGCCTCACGTTGAAGTTAGCAAGGTATTTACCGAACAGCTACTTGCCGAGACGACACCACCTTGTCTTGATTCCGTACCCAAGCCATACCTAAAGACCAAAACACCTTCTCTCCTTCTTTCTACTACCAAGACCGAATTCTTATGAGATTGTTTAAACCCCCGAAACTTTGAGACGATGACACTTGGGCTGAGCTCCATCAAATAGCATTATCCGTCAGCTTAAGAGAACCAGTCCTGGAGATTGCTCATGGAAGTCTAGCAGGTCACCTGGGGATCAGGAAAACTTGTGAGGAGTTACTTAATTAGTTTTGTTGACCCGGACTTAGGAAGGATGTTACATCATTCATTAACTCTTGTCACACTTGCCAGGTAATGGGATAACCCAATCAGAGTATTCCTCCATACCCACTACAATCTATCCACGTACGTAATGAACCATTCTCAAAGATCATTATTAACGTCGTGGGCCCATTACCCAAAACCAGTAAAGGTAATCAATACATTCTCACTGTCCTGTTCCCTACCACCCGTTACCCAGAAGCTATCCCAATCAAAAACATCTTTGCAAAAGCCATTGTGTCAAAATTAACTCACTTATTCAACAGTTTTGGCATTCCCAGGGAGATTTAAAGTGATCGTGGCACCAACTTCACGGGCAATCTCTTCGCAGCAGTCATCGCTAAGCTTGGTTTTAAAGAAACTTTATCCACTGCCTACCATCCACAGTCACAAGGTGCCCTAGAAAGGTGTCACCAAATATCAAAGGCTCTCCTCCGTAAATTTTGTCACGACCAGGACCAAGATTGGGACGAAGCTCTACCTTAAGTTCTGTTTGCCATAAGAGAGACCCCTAATGAGTCCCTTGGTGTCTCTCCCTTTGAGTTATTGTATGGACATAAGGTAAAGGTCCTCTCAAGGTCATCAAGGATCAATTACTTAATAATACCACAAGCCAAGTTGTCACTGTTACCCAGTACCTAAATAAGCTTAAGGACACTCTAACTAAAGTTCGCTCCTTTGCCAGGGACAACCTCAAAGTAACTCAAAAGGAAATGAAGGAACATTTTGACACTAAGGCTAAAGTTAGAGAATTTAAACCAGGTGATAAAGTTCTTGCCTTTATTCCAGTCCCTGGGTCACCTTTGCAAGCAAAATACCATGGTCCCTACACTATCACTAAGAAGATCAGTGAACAAAATTATATTACAGACGCCCCTGACCGTCGTAATTGCACCCAGAATATACAATTAACTTGCTGAAATTATATAAGAGCAGAACTAGCCTTGCACCTGACTCGCCAAAACCTCCCGTATGTTCTATTTCGGTAGAAACCACAAGTCATACAGAAGGGACAAGTAATTCAACCATACTTTGTAACCCAGCTAATTACCTGTCCCATCTCTCATCTTCCTAAGCTAAAGACATTGTAACCATCCTCCATCAATTTCATGAATTCAGTGATCATCCAAATCTGTGCAATCTTACCTCTCATGATGTCAAGCTATTCCCAGGCACCTCTCCTGTTCATCTCGCCATACCGACTATCTGCTCGAACGGGGCCTGGCAGTACCCAGCCAGTCTCCGTGGGCGTCACCCTTCTCCAAAGAAGATGGACAACCGCGTCTCTGCACAGATTACCGCAAGGTCAACGTTGTGACTATCCCTGACGCCTACCTGCTACCACGGATGGATGATTTGATTGATGAGGTGGGAAGGTCTCCATATATTTCTAAAATAGACTTGTTGAAGGGCTATTATCAAATACTCCTCACAGAGAGCCCAAGAAGTATCTGCTTTCATCACACCCTTTGGGCTCTACCAATATAATGTAATGCATTTTGGTATGAGGAATTCTCCTTCCACCTTTCAAAGAACCATGGATTATATGTTGCATGATATCGTGGTAGTTTCCGTATACTTAGACGACATCCTCATCTTTATGGAGTATTGGGAGCAGCACCTCGCAAGAGTCAGGGAAGTGCTAACAAGACTGCAGTCAGCCCAACTCACCGTCAAGTTGGCAAAGACTATCCTCGGCAAAGCTATGGTGACATACCTGGGTCACGAGGTGGGCAATGGAAGAGTACGACCCAAAGAAGCTAACATCTCTGCTATCCTTGAATACCCTGCTCCTACTACTCGGAAGGCCTTACAGCGCTTTCTGGGTATGACAGGGTACTACAGGAGGTTCTTTCCTAACTTTGCGGCAGCCACTCTCCCTCTCACGCGGTGACTATTGGAGCTGTACGCTATCAGTGGACAGAGGAGTGCCAGGCCGCCTTTGACCAACTGAAGAACTTCCTGGCCCAGGGTCCTGTACTCATCGCACCAGACTTCACCAAGCCCTGATGCCGCCCTAGGAGCTGTACTATTGCAAGAGGCGGAGGTTATCCTCCATCCCAAAAACGTATCATTCAAGGAAGCTTAATGCCCACCAGAAACAATACAGTACCATCGAGGAGCTCCTGGCTACCATATCAGCTATGCAGAAATTTCGATGTTACTTACAACCAGCTCAAGAACCACTTCAAATCTACACAGACCACAACCCATTGGCCTTTTCTCAATCGTAGCAAATTTACCAACCAACGACTCCTAAGATGGTCCCTGTTTCTCCAACCTTACCTCTTAAATATCAACCATATCAAAGGAAGGGAGAACATAATCGCCGACGCACCATCTCGCATCTAGAAGTTGCTCCTGACTAAAAGACAAACTACCACTCCGCTGGGCACCAACGGTTAACTACAACTTAACCACAACCCAGTGGCATTGTCTTTAGGTGGGAGGTATCGGGATTAACAGCCCAAACGGCCTTCTCGACAAACACAACAAAAACACATTTAGTATCGAGAGATAGAGCTCGAGATCTATCTCATCTATCTCTGTCTCGATCTCCTCTCTCTCTCTATGCTCTCTCTCTCTCTCTCTCTCTCTCTCTCTCTCTCTCTCTCTCTCTCTCTCTCTCTCTCTCTCTCTCTCTCTCTCTCTCTCTCTCGTTCGCTGATATCTCGGTGAACCGAATAGTGTAGTTCACCACCTCGCGTCTGCCTAACTAGCCGTTGTTGCTACCTGCTCCTCCTAGCAGTGCCCGGGGCTAATCAGAGGCAATGTTGGGAACTCCACCACACAAGGGAAGTCAGTCTCAACCACTGGCTCGAAGTGTCCTTACCTCCTGAGAGCAGAGGCGAAAACAGCAGTCCAGCCAACCAGTGAGTCGGTACCGGAGCTTGCAACTTGATAAGTACTTACCTGGAGGTAAACATTATCATTTCATATTTCGCATCTCATAATTTAATTTTGTGTTCATTTCATTATCAGTATTTTCTCATTATCAGTGGTGGTTATTGTTGTTATTTTCTTATGTGTCTTGTTTGTTGGGTAAATTTTGTCCTATTTACATAAGTAATCTCCTGTAATGACCGAAAGGTCATAAGGCAAGTACTCGCCTTATATCGCTTGCCTTGTGATTTCTGGTAATTTAATAAATTAATGTTAAGTTCTTAGCCACGTATTTTCATTACCTCTTAAGTGTTTTGAGTGGCCAGTCTGAATGAGTATGTTCCCCTAGATACCTACTGTGTCTTTCATAACAATACTTATAAAGATACAAACAAAAATGATAATAATAACAATAATGATAAAGTTTACAATAGCAATAATAATAACACCAATAATGATAATGTTTTTTTTTGTTTTGTTTTTATTATCATTATTATTATTTTATTTTATTTATTATTATTTTTATTATTATTATTATTATTATTATTATTATTATTATTATTATTATTATTATTACTATAAATCTATTTTTATTATTTTTATTATTATTAATCTATTTCTTATAAATGGCGCTATCATTATTACTGTTGTTGTTCTTGTTGTTGTTGTTGTTTGTTGTTGTTGTTGTTTTCTTTATTATCATTATTATCATTATTATTATCATTGTGATAATGATAATAATGATAATGATAATAATTATGATGATAATAATTATGATGATAATGATAATAATTATGATGATAATGATAATGATTATGATCATACTGATAATAAGGATAATTATGATAATGATAATAATTATGATAATGATAATGATAATGATAATAATTATGATAATGATAATAATAATTATGATAATGATAATGATAATAATTATAATAATGATAATAATTATGATAATTATAATAATGATTATAATTATAATAATGATAATAATTATGATAATAACTATAATAATGATATTAATTATGATAATGATAATGATAATAATTATGATAATGATAATAATTATGATAATGATAATAATTATGGTAATGATAATGATAATAATTATAGTAATGATAATGATAATAATTATAGTAATGATAATGATAATAATTATAATAATGATAATAATTATGATAATGATAATAATTATGATAATGATAACGATAATAATTATGATAATGATAATAATTATGATAATGATAATGGTAATAATTATGATAATGATAATAATTATGATAATTTTATAATAATAATAATTTTGTTGTTGTTGTTGTTACCATCATTATTATAACACAGGACTGCAAAAGTGGACTTTCCAAAGATTGTTTTGAATTTGAAATGTGTATTTAATTAAATATTTCGAGCCTGCTGAATAAAAGTATGCTGTCTTGACTGCTGTATGGCATTCAGGGACCATTCCCCCTGACTGGAAGAAGGGGTTGGTCGTCCCTATCTGGAAGGGGAAAGGGGACCGTCAAGACTGCAGCAACTACCGTGGAATACCGCTGCTCAGCGTACCAGGCAAGGTGCTTGCCCATTTGCTGCTGACACGGATCCGCACTCACCTGCTGAAGTATCAGAGACCTGAACAGTCAGGGTTCACGCCCGGTAAGTCAACAACTGACCGTATCCTAGCGCTTCGCGTACTGGGGGAGCGCCGACGTGAGTTTCGACAGGGAATGCTTGCAGCCTATGTCGATCTCAAGAAGGCGTTTGACTCAGTGCATCGAGAGGGACTCTGGGATCTTCTGCGTCTCCGTGGGATTCCTGCAAGGATTATTGGTCTATTAAACTGGCCTGTACTCCGGGACTGTAAGTGCTGTGAAGTGTGGAGGAGGTGTGTCCAGATTCTTCCCTGTGAATACAGGTGTGAGGCAGGGCTGTGTGCTGTGTGCTCCATCACTTTTCAACACATGCATGGATTGG
>CM035180.1:4714815-4724838 GCA_020233015.1 Callinectes sapidus
TGTCTTGACTGCTGTATGGCATTCAGATACCATTCCCCCTGACTGGAAGAAGGGGTTGGTCGTTCCTATCTGGAAGGGGAAAGGGGACCGTCAAGACTGCAGCAACTACCGTGGAATAACGCTGCGCAGCGTACCAGGCAAGGGGCTTGCCCATTTGCTGCTGACACGGATCCGCACTCACCTGCTGAAGTATCAGAGACCTGAACAGTCAGGGTTCACGCCCGGTAAGTCAACAACTGACCGTATCCTAGCGCTTCGCGTACTGGTGGAGCGCCGACGTGAGTTGCGACAGGGAATGCTTGCAGCCTATGTCGATCTCAAGAAGGCGTTTGACTCAGTGCATCGAGAGACACTCTGGGATCTTCTGCGTCTCCGTGGGATTCCTGCAAGGATTATTGGTCTATTAACTGGCCTGTACTCCGGGACTGTAAGTGCTGTGAAGTGTGGAGGATGCGTGTCCAGCTTCTTCCCTGTGAATACAGGTGTGAGGCAGGGCTGTGTGCTTGCTCCATCACTTTTCAACACATGCATGGATTGGGTACTAGGCAGAGTTGTGGAACAAAGTCATTGTGGAGCATCTGTCGGCAACACCAAGATTACAGATCTTGTTTTTGCTGATGATGCAGCAATCTTCGCTGAGTCACTGGAGGTTCTGGTAATGGCTCTAGAGGCACTGCACGAGGAGGTGAAGCCCTTGGGACTTAAGGTTTCCTGGGCCAAGACCAAGGTCCAGGTGTTTGGAGGCGTGCTGGATGAAACAGTACAGTCTGTCCATGCGTGTGGCGAGGACATTGAGATCTTGAAAAGTTTCACATACCTTGGTAGTGTAGTACATAACGATGGTGGGTCGAGCCAAGAGGTCACACGGCAGATTGGCCTGGCCCACGGCGTTATGGATTCGCTCAACACGAGACGCTGAACACCGACCTGAAGAGGCGAATTGATGTCTTTGGTACTAGATGCCTTCGCAGGATCATGGGATACCGCTGGTATGACTTTGTGTCAAATCAGCGATTGTTCCACGAGACCGATTCGAGGCCTATTACTAGCATAGTCCGTCAGCGCCAACTGCGGCTATATGGGCATGTGGCGCGATACCCGGAAGCCGACCCTGCTTGTCGGGTTGTTTCCGCAAGGGACAACCCAACCTGGAGGAGGCGTAGGGGACGCCTACAGAACTCCTGGCTGCGGCAAGTCGATGCCTCCTGCTGGGAGTTACTCGGTATAGGAAGGGAGCCTGCATGGGGACTCGGGAGGCGTGACCTCCAGGAGTGGCGCCGTAGTGTAGGCGAGGCAACGCGCCCCCCGGCGTATGCCCCCCATGATTGATTGATTGAATAAAAGTATCCTCAGTTTTTTTTTTTTTTTTTTTTTCCTACCACGTAAGATATAGGCACACCTTTGTAGAGCTCATTACCTATTACAGGACTAAATAAAATAATAGCAAATTTACCTGAGAAGGTTAAATGAAAGAAATCAAAATCAAAATTATGAAAAGTACTCTTAACTGTTGTTTATGATTGTAAAATCAGAATTTATTTTCTTCTTGTCTTGAAAACTACGTCTGTAACCTTTTGGTTTGTAGGCATTATGTGAAATCTTCCGGTCCAACATGCAGCACTAACGTTCCATCTTCCTTGGTACCTTCTTTTCATCCCCTTTTTGTCTTGAAAGAATCTTTCCCCCTGTTCTTCACTCACGTCTTCTAAATTTTCTGGGAAATTGCCAAGATGCGCCTGTAGAAAATGAATTTTAAGAGTTATGTTGCATCCCAAAGCCTTGAAACTTTCGCGAATTCCCCCTATGATATCTTTGTACTCTGGACTCTTGTGATTGCCCAAGAAGTTTTTAATCACATTCTTTAAGCTAATCCAAGCATCCTTTTCAGCATTCCTGAGCTTTCTTATGTCCGGACTAGCAAATACCTTAACGTCCAAGAGACCAGGGAACTTTCTGCACAAATTAGTGAAAACATTTCCTTCCCGTGGCAAAGCCTTTACAAACTGTTTTATCAGACCGAGTTTAATATGCAGTGGTGGCAGTAGAATCTTTTTAGGATCCACTAAACTCTCTCGGAAGATGTTTTTTTGTCACTGGTGTGAGTGAGTCCCTACTAGGCCAACGTTCCTGAGTCCAGTGCAGATTCCTTGCCCTACTGTCCCACTCACACAAAAATCATGGGAATTTCGTGTACCTTGCTTGCTGCCCGAGCATCATGAACACAATCTTCAAATCACCACAGATCATCCGGTTTGGATCTCTTTGATTGATCCTGTATAAAATAACCATGAAATTTTCATAGGAGTCTTTCATGATCAATGAGTATCCCATAGAAATTGAAGCATACTTATTGCTATTATGCAAAAGAACGGCTTTATGACTTCTTTTAGGTGAATCAATAAAGATTTTCCATTCCTCATAATTATAACATATACCAATATTTAATACGAGTCCTTTCGGATCAGTGCAACACACTAAGTCACTTTCTTGCTCAAAATAAGGAGCGGACTCTTTCTCACGATGACGATACCAAGAGAATGGTGTACCATGAGCTAGCATATTTAGATTTAAGTCTTGAGCCTAAAAGCTCACCTGATTCCCCTGGCAGTCCTAGATTCCTCATTGGATCATTTATTTCACTCTGACCAAAGACTTGATGTTGATTGTTCTTATCTGCATAGCAGAAATCTGATTCATCACTGCAGATTTCGGAGCATGAACTTACCTGTACAGTGCCCAGATATATTGGAGGTGATGTGACTGGCACATCTGGACCATGAGGAATAGGTCGCAATGCTGATGGAAGATTCGTATAGGCAATACTACGAAAAGCTATACTGAGGCGAAGGGAGTTGGTTCATGGGATGCAGGATCGAAAGAAACACAAAACTGAATATTGTGAAAAAGCTTGATTTGATACATAATTTCAGTTATAAATTTGAAATCAGCGTGTGATAGATTATAAAATTCACCTATTACATTTAAAACACTTTTTGTTTGCAGGCCTGTGTAATCATTAACAACATCATTATTTTCTTTTCTTTTTTATTTAGATGTTTTTTTTTTTACATTGCCTAATATCGTACATCTTTTTTTCTTCTGCAGTAACACGGCTAGAGCAGGCGACCCCAGGCTCCGTTTTCTCGGCGTCCATCCACTTTTATCAGGGGTGCCTGAATATTTCGCTCAGACCAACAGCCCTTTTTCACAGATTTGATACTATTGTCGGGAATGCCAAGCGATGACATCTGAAGGAAATGTAATGCTATTGTGCTAAAATCTACTTCCAATCAATTTTAAGTTCTATACACAGGAAACAGAAGCAATTAAGTTTAATACATTGTCGCAAATGCGATATATGAAGAATAGAGTACTCAACACTCACGGTAGGATAGATTCCAAGATCGAGAACTTCGCCATTGGATCCTACATCATGATCAGTGTCTGGACCAACACACCGTCTCTCTCCAGTGTATCCTTCACCACTAAGGATATGAAAAATACATACAAATGTATAATCAACCTCAATACTTGCATGTAAACGTTTTTTTATTATTTTTTTCATTATTTATTTTATTTTTTATTTATATTTCTTTATTTTTTGTGTGTGATTATTTTGTGTTCATTTGTTTATACTGAGGGTGCATGAAATGCAAACAATTGTATAAAAGAATGAATATATCTACTCTAGTACAAATTATTCAAAGAGGGAAGTTTCAGTTATTCATCCCGTAATTTGGCTTACTCTCTTGAACTCGTTTGGGAGCTGGCATTTCACTGGGACTTTTTGTTTAGTCACTTTTTTCCCACTTGGCCAGTTTTCCTCTCTCATATGATAAAAGAAATCTCTGCGAAGTGATCATTGTTATTATGATACACACACACACAGACACACACACACACACACACACACACACACACACACACACACACGCACGCACGCACGCACGCACGCACGCACGCACGCGCACACACACACACACACACACACACACACAGACACACACACACACACACATATATATATATATATATATATATATATATATATATTAAGATATATATATATATATATATATATATATATATATATATATATTATGTAATAAAAGAAAGATGTCCAAGGGCAACAAAAAAATTGAAAATAAAATGCCCACTAATTGCTAGTCATCTAAAAGATCAATAGAGTTAGCCCACAATCAGGGACAAAATGCCTTAAAAGGTTCCTCTCAAATAGAGTCAAGTCATAGAAAGATTGAAATAGAGAGGCGGATATGGAGTTCCAGAGTTTACCAGCGATATGAATGAATGATTGTGAGTACAGGTACTCTTGCGTTAGAGAGATGGACAGAATATGGGTAAGGGGAAGAAGAAAGTCTGGCGCGGACTTTCTTCTTCCCCTTACCCCTTACCCCAGGATGGGGGGAGGCATGCATTTAGCAAGATCAATAGAGCAGTTACCATGAAAATTACGAAAGAAGATAGATAGAGATTAAACATTCCAGCAAAGAAAGAGAGGCTGAATACAAACAATCAGTCAAAGTAATAAGGCTGTGAGTGAAAAAAAAAAAAAAAATATATATATATATACATACAAAGAGTACTACTTATATATGGACGGAAAAGACCCATGTACAGAGTTAGTAGTTAGGGAGATAAAGAGAACTGGCGGAGCCGCCTCAGAACGCCTAACTTCATTAAAGCTGCTTCAACAGGAGATTACGAAAGGAGGTTACGAAATTTCCAGTTTAGATTATGTGTTAAAGGGTAAATATTCATTGTAGAAAAGGGAGAAAGCCGGGTGTCATTAAAAGAAAAGGGATAGTTGTTTGGAAGGTATTGTCGAGTAGATAGAGAAATTGAGTTTGTAAGGCATTGAACACTACGTTTTTTATCCCCCAGTTGCAGAGAGATCAGAAGTCAGGCGATCTGTGGCGTCCTTGCGTGAACTTTTAACTTCCAAAAGTGTAGGTCGTCTCTGGAAAGACGTGGAAAAGTATAGAATGGTCTCATCAGCGAAAAAAGGGATAGAGCAAGAAGTTTGGTTTAGGAGAGTGGGTGATATGATAGAACTCTGAGGAACGCCGCTGTTAATAAATTTAGAACAGTGGTTTTCTACGATAGTAGAAACAATAAAAACACAATGAGAGCAGTTTTGAAATCAACGGCTTGTGATATATATATATGTGTGTGTGTGTGTGTGTGTGCATGTGTGTGTGTGTGTGTGTGTGTGTGTGTGTGTGTGTGTGTATGTATTTATGTATATATACTGCTAATGTCCATAACTTAAGCGTTATCCTTATTTCAAAAATTCTTTCTTTTTTGCACCATGAGGTGCTTGTCAGGATGTATATTTTTCGAGAAGTGAACTCCTCCAGAATATACAACTCGTCAAACGCACCCTTTTGCAAATAAATAAATAAATGAATAAATAAAATAAAATAATAAATAAATAAATAAATAAATAAATAAATAAATAAATATTATTTTTAGAAAAGAATGAAGCTCAAAATGCTATAGATTTTAAAATCACGTGCATATTTATAAGTCTTCTCTCAATATATATATATATATATATATATATATATATATATATATATATATATATATATATATATATATATATATATATATCGTGCTCACTAGCGATAATCAACCATTAACGTCACTGGGTTGCTCATTAGCGTTAGTCGAACTAAAACTTTAAATGTAGTGGGCAAAATCTTCTTCCCCATAACGTTAATGGCCCATTATCGATCGTTGTTGAGTACGACACACACACACACACACACAGACCGAGAAGAAGACTTTTTACTGGAGGGTGCTAGACATGAGGCTAAGGAGGTGGTTTACCCGGGAGAAGGAAGAGGAAGTAGGAGAACAACAACAGCAGTAGCAGGAGGTAAAAGTGATGGAGAGAACAACAAATTAAAAGTAACTTATACAAATGTGGATGGTTTATTATGCAGTATATTAGAGATAAAGGACTATTTAAGCAGCGAAAAACCAGATGTGTTCTGCATGACGGAAACAAAATTGAAGGAAGAGATCAATGTAAATTTCCAACTAGAGGGATTTAAGCTTTGAAGGAGATATAGAAAAGGAAAAGGAGGAGAGGGAGTATTAATAATGGTGAAAGAAGACATAGCTGTAGAGGAAGTGCAATTTGGGGACGGCATGGCAGAAGTCATCAGTATAATAATTCGAACTAATGAAAGATAGAAGAAAAATTATAGTAGCCTATGTGCCATCAAGAACAAATACGTGGAAACTAGAAGAGTATAAAACAATGCAGAAGGAGGTGTTAAAATGCCTATGAGGAAGGACAGAAAAGTACTACTAATGGGTGATTTCAACTGTAGAGGTGTGAACTGGAAAGAAATGGAAAGGAGTGGAACCGAAGGATCATGGAGTGAAGAAATGCTAAAATTAGCCATGGAGAACACACTGGACCAGTGGGTGGAGGAATTCACTAGACTCAGAGGAGAGGATGAACCATCAATGCTTGATCTGGTTTTCAAAAAAAAAAAAAAAAAAAAAAAAAAAAAAAAAAAAAAAAAAAAAAAAAAAAAAAACAGAACTCCAACCCATCATAAAGTATCTAAGCCCAATGGGAAAAAGTGACCATGTATTGATGGAAGTACCATGTATTGATGGAAGGGACATTGGCAAGAAGGGGAGATGATTATAAAAGTGGAAGATTAAATTATACAAGGGCAAAATTTGAAGGTTTAAGGGAATTGTTTGAAAGGACAGATTGGAGAGCAATCATGAACGGCAATACAGCACAGGAGAAGTACGAAATATTCCTGAAGAGGTATCGAGAAGGTGTCGAAAGATATATACCAAAAACAAACTAAGGGATAGCAAATACTCCTGGTATAATGCTAGATGTGCAGAAGCGAAGCGAGCTAAAGACAGACAGAACTTGGAGGAAACTGAAGAAGCAGAGGAATGAAATTAATAGAGAGAGATACAATGAAGCAAGGAATGATTACGTCAGGATAAGAAGAGAGGAAGAAATAGCTTTTGAAAAGGATGTAGTAAAGAAATGTGGAGATGAACCCAAACACTTCTATAAATACGTAAATGGAAAAATGAAATGTAAAGAAACCATAGACAAGATAATAAAGGAAGGAAAAACATACCAGACAGCAGAAGAGCTCAGTGAAATTATGAATGAGAGCTTCAAGTCAGTATTCACAGTAGAGGGGCAATTTATAGAACCCAACAGGACAGAGGCAGAGGGGGGTCTCAAGGAAGTTGTGGTGCAGAAGCAAGATGTTGGCAGATTGTTAGAAAATCTAGATGTAAGAAAAGCAATGGGACCAGATGGAGAGTCAGGTTGGACACTAAAGGAATGCAAAGAGCAATTAGTACAGCGAATTTGGGAAGTGATCACAAGCTCAATAAAGGAGGGGAGGGTGACAAAAGAGTGGAAGAGGGCCTCCTGGAGGAGGCAGTAGACACCTGCCGAAACGATAATTACTCCCAGTGAGGTCTAAATCACTGGAACAAGGGGTGCTGTGAATTTATCATCAAAACCGGTTGTGACCTCACTGAACGTTTCCCTTTGTGTCTCATAACAGAAGGGGGTAGTCACAGTCTGCCCTCTAAAGACAACCTCTCCATCCACACAAAACTACATGCACCGAATTACACACACCTCCTTCACTCAAAATTATTACTAAATATGGCGACTCCTACACCAGCCTCGGAGTCCCCCTCTGAGGAGGGGACCATAAATGTCCACAGGTCGGACTGCTCTTCCGGTATCGACCCTAAGTGTCTTGACACCCCCCTAACATTTTTCTCCATCAACTTCTGCAACATTCGCGGTCTTCGATTTATTTTTCAATCTGTAGAACACCACCTCTCCTCCACTAAACCTCATCTTCTTTTCCTCATTGAAACACAGGTGTCTGAGGCAACTGACAGTTACCCCTTTTCTGTTCCTTCCTACTTTCTCTATCCTCATTTTCGTTCCCAAGCTGGATGTTGCGTCTATGTCCGCAACGACACAACTTGCTCTCGTGCCCACGCTCTTGAATCTTTTGAGTTTTCTACCATCTGGTTTCGACTTCAAAGTCACTCTCTAACTAAATTTTTCTGTGCTGTATATCTCTCACCTAACTCCTCTGACTATAGAAAATTCTTTGACTACCTAACTTCCAAAGTGGAGCACATTCTGACTCTCTTTCTTTTTGCAGAGATCTCCATTCTTGGAGACTTCAATGTTCACCACCAGCTTTGGCTTTCCTCTCCTTTTACTGAACATCCTGGTGAGCTTGCCTATAACTTTGCTATCCTACATGACCTAGAGCAACTCGTGCAACACCCTACTCGTATTCCTGATCGTCTTGGAGATACGCCCTACATTCTTAATCTTTTCCTAATCTCTAATCCTTCTGCTTATGCTGTCACCCTTTCTTCTCCGTTGGGTTCCTCCGATCACAATCTCATATCTGTATCTTGTCCTATCTCTCCAATTCCTCCACAGAATCCTCCAAAGCGTAGGTGCCTTTGGCATTTTGCCTCTGCTAGTTGGGCAGACCTGAGGAGGAATTATGCTGATTTTCCCTGGAATGATTACTGCTTCCGTGACAGAGACCCGTCTCTGTGTGCTAAGCGCATAACAGATGTGATATTGTCTGGCATGAAGGCGTACATTCCTCATTCTTTTTCTCAACCTAAACCTTCCAAACCCTGGTTTAACACAGCTTGCTCTCGTGCTATACATGATAGAGAGGTGGCCCACCAAAGGTACTTGAGCCTTCTATCATCGGAGTCTCACGCGCTTTATATTTCTGCCCGAAATCATGCCAAGTCTGTTCTTCAACTTGCCAAAAATTCCTTCATTCACAGATAGTGTCAAAATCTTTCCAGATATAACTCACCTCGAGACTTCTGGCATCTAGCCAAAAACATCTCCAACATCTTTACTTCTTCATCTTTCCCTTCTTTAGCTCAACCGGATGGCACCAATGCCATCTCATCTATCTCTAAAGCTGAACACTTCGCACAAATCTTTGCTAATAACTCTACCTTGGACGATTCTGGGCTTGTTCCTCCTTCTCCTCCCCCCTCTGACTACTTCATGCTACCTATTAAAATCCTTCGTAATGATGTTTTCCATGCCCTCGCTGGCCTAAACACTCGGAAGGCTTATGGACCTGATGGGGTCCCTCCTTTTGTTCTCCGAAACTGTGCCTCCGTGCTTGCACCTTGCCTAGTCAAACTCTTTCAACTCTGTCTATTTACATCTACCTTTCCTTCTTGCTGGAACTTTGCCTACATTCAGCCTGTTCCTAATAAGGGTGACCGTTCTAATCCTTCAAACTACCGCCCTATTGCTTTAATCTCCTGCTTATCTAAAGTTTTTTAATCTATTCTCAACAAGAAGATTCTTTAACACCTATCACTTCACAATCTTCTATCTGACCGCCAGTATGGTTTCCGCCAAGGCCGCTCTACTGGTGATCTTCTGGCTTTCCTTACTGAGTCTTGGTCATCCTCATTTAGAGATTTTGGTGAAACTTTTGCTGTAGCTCTAGACATATCAAAAGCTTTTGATATAGTCTGGCACAAAGCTTTAATTTCCAAACTACCCTCCTATGGCTTCCATCCTTCTCTCTGCAACTTCATCTCAAGTTTCCTTTTGATCGTTCTATTGCTGCTGTGGTAGACGGTCACTGTTCTTCCCCTAAATCTATCAACAGTGGTGTTCCTCAAGGGTCTGTCCTATCACCCACTCTCTTCCTATTATTCATCAAGGATCTTCTAAACTAAACTTCTTGCCCTATCCACTCCTATGCTGATGATACCACCTTGCACTTTTCCACGTCTTTCCATAGACGACCAACCCTTCAGGAAGTATACAACTAATGCAGGGAAGCCTCAGAACGCCTAACTTCTGATCTCTCTAAAATTTCTGATTGGGCCAAAGCAAACCATGTGTTGTTCAATGTCTCAAAAACTCAATTCCTCCACCTCTCAACTCGACACAACCTTCCAAATAACTAT
>CM035180.1:4732562-4747562 GCA_020233015.1 Callinectes sapidus
ATATATATATATATATATATATATATAATTCAATAAATAAATAATAACAATAATAAAGAAGAAAAATTATTGGCTCCAAGACAGGAGGAGCTTCTCTCTGTGGATGTTTACTGTATCGGACACTCGGTGTCATATTTACATATTAATAATAATAATAATAATAATAATAATAATAATAACAATAATAATAATATAAATAAATAAATGAAATAAAATAAATTAAAATAAATTAATAAAGAAATCAATCAATAAATAATAACAATAATAAAGAAGAAAAATTATTGGCTCCAAGACAGGAGCTTCTCTCTCCGTGGATGTTTACTGTATCGGAGACTCGGTGTCATATTTACTTACGGTGCACTTCCCACGCAATAATAACAATCAGTTACTGATTAGGCTAAGATAAATCTCAGCTCATAAATATTTTATGCTAAGCTGGCCAAACATAGATTCCACTGCTACCTTCATTCTAAAATTAACACTACATCACAATGTGGAAATGAGAATTACCAACCAAGCCCGTCATATTACGCCTCCGAAATTTCCAATGAGGCTACATCAATAGACCAGTGACAATTAGTACGCATCACGAAAAGAAAGTAATGAAAATTTATATCATTTGGAGCCCTGTTATACCTGGAATTGTGCAGAAAAATTACTGTGAATTTATGCCAAAATAGTAATGTAAATGAGTGAGGGAACCAACTGCCACGCAAACCGTTCATGTTGCGTTGTGACAGTGATGTACTCCTTCCGGCAACCCATGTGAAGCAGCTGCATTAGGGGGTCGTCTTATATACCAACTTACCAAGTCACCTTATAGTCTGGCATATGCGATATATATATATATATATATATATATATATATATATATATATATATATATATATATATATATATATATATATATATATATATATGACACATGGTCACTGAACACCATCCTAAAGAAGCGAATTAATGTTTTTGGTACTATATGCCTTAGGAGGATCATGAGGTACTGCTGGTATGACTTTGTCTCAAATCAGTGATTGTTTGATGAGACTGATTCGAGGCCGATTACCAGCATAGTCCGTCAACGCCAACTGGGGGTATATGAACATATGGTACACTACACAAAAGCCGATTACCGTACAAGACCTGTTTTAACCTTAGACTCCGTCATGGTCATAATTTTTTTTTTCTTTTTATTTAGCAGGTTGTAAGAATACCCAACTTAATATAGTAGGGGAGAGAGGGATAAAGTGGCCAGTGCGTTCAAAGTGGCCATTTGAGTTTACTTCAAGGTAAAGTGCTGCGGCCTCCTGTGGTTGTCCTGTAAAATAGTCGCAAATGATGTTGTCAGTGTCCTCTGAGTCTTTGGAGCAGCTACTTCCAAGCGGCTTTTTTTTTTTTTTTTTCGCTTGCTTGGTCTTTGATAAGTACCCCAAATTGCTGATTATATATATGTGTTACTTAGTGTTATTGGAATTTGCTCTAGTGGTATAAAACCAATGTGAACTAAGGTGTTATATGATAAAATAGGAACTAACAGTGGCGTCTATCATTGTACGGGAAACAACATGTTGTGATCTATGCTATTCCGGGCAAAGTGGCCACAAAAACATTGGTCAAACTGGCCACCTGGCCATTTTGTCCGGCAACGAATTTTTGACATTGCACATAAAGAAATGTTTAAGTAACTCCTTTTTAGTAATTAATACTACATCACAATGTATAACACCGAAGTTGCGTTTATATAAAATCCACTTCACTTGCTGGAAAAAAAAAAAATGTGTATATAAGTGTTTCCATAATAAATTCATTTTAATTAGGCATATAAGATTAAAAAGTTTGCTTGCAGTAAAAAATCTGATTTTAATTATTACACAATATTACAGGACACCAAGATGCCATGCAAATACGTCAGAACATCCACACAGCAGTCCTGGGATGCAGATGTGATGCAACGTGCTATAGAAGCCGTAAGAAGGGACAAAATGCCATTTGCTACTGCAGCGAGACAATATGATGTGCCAAGAAATATCTTGAAATAGAGAGTTCTCAATAAAAATCGTGATGCGATTGAAAATAAGAAAATTCTTAGAAAATACAGAAAACCAGAAGCTATTTCTATGGTAAGAGCTCTAGGATTTAATAAAAATAATGTCAAAGCATTTTTTAGTATTGTAAACTCAGTGCGGGACAACCACTTCCGTCCTCCTACTAGGATTTATAATGTCGATGAGACTGGCCTTTTGACCGTCCAAACTCGTAGCGATGTTTGCAGTCTGCATGTCTGCTGGGGACACTTTTATTCCTCCATTTGTTATATTTCCAAGACAAAAAATGGAGGCAGAACTTATAGATGGATTACTGGTACTGAATTTGCCTGCAACCCCTCTGGTTGGATGCAATCAGATATATTTTTGCAATGGTTTCATCACTTTTTGAAGTATGCCAAACCTTCAGCAAAAGACCCAGTCCTTTTAATTTTGGATGGTCATGCAACCCACACTAAGACCATAGCGTTCATTGAAAAGGCCAGGGAAAACCATACAAATGTGGTATGTTTACCTCCCCTCTGTAACCATAAGCTGCAGAGCTTAAATGTATCGTTTATGGCCCCCTTCAAGGTTTATTACATTCAGGCTTGTGAGAAGTTCCTCGGCAAAACCCTGGAAGAACAATAACACAATACCAAATAAGTAAACTTCTTGGAGAAACATTTTTGCAGGCAGCTGTTCCTACTACAGCTATCAACGGGTTTCGCAAGTGTGGAATATTTCCTTTGAATCCCGATAGGTTTACTGATGTTAACTTTCAAGCTACAGAGGTGTCAGACCATCATATGAGCTTTCAAAATAATGATAATATAGTCGAAGAAGAGTCAAACCATGAAAAAGAACTTGAAGAACATCAAGCAGTGACTACACTCATTGACAGAGCTTCGTATGAAGAGTTAGAAGTGACTGGACAAACTGTTCGAGCTGTTGCAGAGGAGGTGGCAGTGACTGGACCAAGAGGAAGAACTGTGGTTGACGAGGTGTCAATGATTGGACCAAGTGACACAGCTATAGGTGAAGTCGCGTTGGCTGGACCAAGTGGTACAGCTGTAGCTAAGAAAGTGACAGTGGCTGAACCAAGTGGTAGGGCTGTAGCTAAGGAAGTGGCAGTGGATGGACCAAGTGGCAGAGATATGATGGCAGCAGCAGGACCAAGTGCCAGAGCTGTAACTGAGGGGTTGGCACCTGCAGGATCAAGTGCTAGAGCTATAGTTGGCGGGGTACCAATGGCTCACCGAGTGGTGAGGTGTCGAGCTCGTTTATACTAAGTCCTGGAGAAGTTATTCTTCTTCCTAAAGAAAAGTCTATGAGAAAGAGGCAAAACAGGAAATTTGGCAAAACAACCATTTTGACATCTAGTCCATATAAGAAATATCTATTACAGACAGAAAAACTGAAAAAAAGAAGTGTTTAAGCAGTGAAAGAGAATGGGGAAAAAAGTATCCAACAGAAGAAACATAAAGATATTAGTCAGAAACAAGTAGAACATAAGAAGGCAACTGGCAAAAAAAAAAAAAAAAAAAAAAAAAACAGGTTGACTGGGAAGATGAGGATGAAGATATCGATGAAGAATGTTTTTATTGTGAAGAAGCCTTTTCAGATTCAAAGTGCAATGAAGGGTGGATCAGATGTGGATCATGTAAGAGGTGGGCACATGAGGCGTGTGCCGGATGCAACGAAGAAGACGACCAGTTTAAATATGAATTTTGCATATGAGGCTTTTTTTCATATCAATGTCATAATTTTGGTTGTATTTACAAGTAATAATACTTTTTATGTGAAATAAGGAATATAATTCGATCTGATGTGTTGCATTTAATTGAATTTTTTGTCCTTCATCAAATCATGTATCAGGTGAGAATAATCATGATTGTAGCTACTTAAAGGCATAAGAGTATTAACTCTTTTTTTAGCAAATTTAAGTTAAGCTTTATTTTATTGGATCAGATCTGTCATGCAATATGATTTCTATTTTACTTACAAGAAATAATTATTATTATAATTTAGATTTTACGTACAGGACACAATATATTTTTTTCATGCCAAATACTAGTTAATGTTTAGTTTACTGGATTAAATGTGCCATGTGTGAGCTTTTTCATTGTGCTGCATTGGATATTGTATCACATAAGAATAGCTTCTATTGACCTACTTGCGAGATAAAGAGGATATTTGCATACGTGTTATAATTTTGTTTGCACTTAGAAGAATTAAACGTATTTTCATACCAAACATGAATTAAGGTTTTGTTTCCTAAATACACATCCTAAAACAATGTATTTTTTTCATTAACATAGAATTACCATACCATGGCCACTTTATCCAACCACATCGGGCAAAGTGGCCATTCTGTATTTTTTTTTAAGGTGGTATGTACACTTTGCAAGAAAAGTTAAAGCAAAAATATATATTGCAAGTGAAAGCTTAATAATTGAAGCTAGTATTAGTATATGTTTATACAAAATCGGTGGATAAAAAGTAATCGTAAAAATACACCAAACGTTACGAAGGCTACTTTATCCTTCTTTCCCCTATGTTATTTTGTAGCAGCTCTTTTTTTCCATTCGTTCTTCAAACATTCGCGATCTTCGATCAGATTTTCAACATGCAAAGCACCAGTCTCAAATGAACTTTCCTCAATGGGCGTCAAGAGGAGGAGGTTCCTCACAGTTGATCGCCTCGTGTACACAAGCTAACTTCATTGTGTTAGAGGGAATGGAGTGGGGTGGTGTTGGAGTGGTGGAGGTGGTGCATGCTAAGAGGAGAGAGAAAGTGGGAGCAGTTTCCCTAGATTAGACATCTAGATAGGGATAGGAAGCATCGGAAAAGAGGTGTGTGACTTGCAGGTATGAATGACATATGCTTCCAAAACTATAGGGCCAAATCCATTGTTATTCTGAGCACAGGAAGAAATGGTCTAGCTAAGATCAGGAGTGAGTTGTTCTGGAGATTTACACAGGGTTTTTGATAAGATTAGGAACAAAGGTGGGATACTGGTGGTGCATGAGGTTTTCCCCAAAAAAGGACTGAAGAATGAGTGGCTGTCCAAGGCCATTAGAGTGAATTGCAGGTTTACAGATGACTGTAAGGGCAATGGACTGACACTCATTCATAACTGGATCCCTTCTATAGCAAGGGAGGCTTTCATCATTCCATTGTGTTCGAGTTTTAACTGAAACACTTGAGCAGGAGTTAATGCACTCTAACGTTGTTGTTGTTTTTCTTTCGTTAGTTGGGTTTAGTTAGGTTAGGTTTGTAAGAACGATAAGAAATAAAGTAAAATTAGATGTAAGGAAGTAATTAAGTCAGCTACGACGGAAAATAGCACGTGTTAGGAACCCCCTGCACAGTAAAATTAAAACAGATAGCAAAAGAGTTCTTATGGGTGGAGATTAAGGAAGGATAACAGTCAGTATTAACTCGTCTAGTTTTGTGCAAGCCACAAAATGCTATTCATTAAATCAACTCCTCTTTATAGTAAGAATGAATATAGTAGCCAGGTACACTCATGTATATGTAGTGGACGATTAATCACTTATAAAAATGAGCTTGATGATAGCCAATAATAAAGCAGATGAACATATTATGGCCATTCATGATGATTTTCTTAATTTAAACTAGTAGTCATAGAAATAATAATACTCTACATTTAGTTCTGACAAATAGAGAGGAAGTAGCTATTCAGGTAGTAGTAGGCAGCTAGGTAACAGCAATCACAGTGAAATTAGATATACAATTTTAATGAGAATGGTTTTACAAGGAAAAAAATAGAAAAGTACCTGACTTTTGCAGGAATTAAATTGTGTCGCCGGGAAGGTGACTGTCAACGGTGAGAGGGGAAAGATTAGGTCAGACCCAATATGAAGGTGAGGGGGAGGGGGCCTGGTTGGAAATGTGAGGTAAAGTGTGAAGAGGAATTAAATCACAGACAAAGGAGGGAAAGTGCTAGATGAGAAGCGGTCTGAATCAGGTCAAGCTAAGATTGGCGAATTTTGCGAGTTTTGGTAGATAGAGAAGTCCGAAATGGAGGGATAAGGGCAGATAGATGTTGATTAGGTGTAAAAAATATTTCGTTGATAGATTACATACATGTCAGGTAACTAGCATCTCATGCAAAATAATAATAAAACAGGAGAATGACCCGAAGTGTATGACAGATGAAGAGAATAATATACATAAAAAGAGAAGTTTATTATAGGAGAATTAAGACAGGGGATGAGCTTTTAAGGCCAAAACAATACGGAGTAGTTTGAATAGTTAATAGGCTAACAAGGAAAGCTAAAAGTTAGTATGAGTTAGTTAGTATGAGCCAGCAGGCACTTTTTTTTTTTTTTTTTTTTTTTTTTTTTTTTTTTTTTCCGTTGGATTCCTACCTTAGCCTTATACCTTGTCCAGTCATCTCCAAAAAATTTTCAGCTTATTTTCTTCATTTATGAAATTTTCTTTACCCCAATGCATGTTATTTGTTTCTAAAGCTTAGCTTTCCAAGCTTTGACAAGATATCATAAGTATGATAATTTCTTCTTTTGTAGCTTTCGAAACGATGGGCTCACTCATTGGTGTTTTACTTGGCATTTCCAATGGCAAGTGTGGAACACAAAATTTTCCAAAACTAAAGCATACCAAATATGTACTGTCATTACATAGACGATATTTTTGTGAAAGCCACGAAAGAAGATGTCTAAAAGAATATCTCCAAGCCGCATCGTAAACTTAACCAATAAAGAACATAAAAATACCGTAAGACAAGAAGGCGAAAAATTTAACACAAATGCCTGTGAAGCCGACTAACGAAGAACGCTATCTGACCGCAATAAACGAATGTCCACATCGGTTTACCGTTTCAACCATTGTTGCTTACATACGACGAGACACCACACACTGTCGCACATGGAAACAAGTCCACGGTGAAATAGAAACATTCACTCAATTTCTTAACAAAAACAGATTCCAAACAAACCAAGAAATGCAGAAACAAAGACAGCACCGACTGATACTAATGAGCACACATTTCTACAAGCTACACAGAAGGCGAGAGAATAAAAAAGAAAATCACCAAGCAAAACGTAACACCCATGCACTTGAAGAAAGCACAAAGATAATTATCAGCTCTTGGAAGGACACAAGACACCTCACAATGTTAGAAGTAGGTAATTTATATCAAAGACATGAAACCAGCCCTAAACAATCAATCAATTAACCCATCGCCTCGCCTACCCTATAGCGTCAATCGTGGAGGTCACACTGCGTGAGTCGTTGTGCAGGCTTTCTCCCCACACCAAGTAATTCCCACCTCGATGCATCTACTTGCTGCAATATGCTTTCTGTGGACGCTCCTTTGATCTCCTCCACGCTGGGGTGATAAGCAGGATTGGCATCCGGGTATCATGCACATGCTCGTTTAACCACAGTTGACGTTACCGGACTATCTTGGTAATAGGCCCTGAATCAGTCTCACGGAGCAATCACTGTTTTGACTGAACTCAATCCAGTGGTTGCATCTAGTACTAAGGTCATCAATTTTTCCCTCCAGCTCGGTCTTCATTGTCCTTGTCTCACAATCATAGAGTAAGACAAGGATCACCAGCGACTTGAAGATCCGAATTTTCGTCCATCTGCACAGATACCGAAAACGCCATAGCGTGGAGGGTCAAACTAGTCTGCCGTGCGACTTCCTGGCTATGTCAAGGTATGTCAAGTTTTCCGTGATCTCAATGTTCTCGCCACACGCATGAATAGACTGTAATGTTTCATCCAGTAACAGGAAACCTGAAGTCCGAAGGGCTTCGCCACCTTGTGCAGTTCCTCCAGTGCCATTACCAGAACCTCCAGTGACTCAGCAAATATTATAGCATTATCGGCAAAAACAAGTATTGCTAACTGATGTGGAATCGCCTCAGAACACCTAAATTCATAGAAACTGTTTTTAGCGAGAGATGGGACATAAATTTCCTAATTTAGATTATGAGTAAAAGAGAGACCGAGGATATTCATTGGTGTCAATGAAAAAAGAGGGGATAGTAGTCTGGAAGGTTGCGTTGGGTTGATAGATACATAGAGAAACTGACTTTTTGAGGCATTGGACACTATTATGATCTCTCTATCCTAATCATGATTCTTAGAAAGATCAGAAGTCAGGGGTTCTGCGGCGTCCCTCAGTAAACTGTTAACTTCCTGAAGGGTTGGACGTGGAAAAATAAGAGAAGTAACACCAGCGTAAGAGACGATGAGGCAAAAAGTTTAGTTTAAGAGATCATTAAAAAAGGAAAGAAAGAGAGTGGGTTATAGGACAAAACACTGAAGAACACCACTGTTGATAGATCTACAGGAACAGTGGCCATCTACAACAGGAGCAACTGAACGGTCGGAGACGAAACTTGAGATATAGTTGCAGAGGGAAGGATAGAAACACTATGAGGAAAGTTTTGAGATCTAAGCTTTTTGCCAGACTCTATCAGACTGTATCATTTGGTTTATCTAAGGCAACAACTAAAGTTTAACCATATTCTCATAAAGAGAATGACCAAGACTCAGTGAAGAAAGTCAGATCACCAGTAGAGCGAGTTAGACAGAAACCATACTGGAGATAAGATAGAAAATTGTAAAGTGAGAGATGTTTGAAAATCTTTCTTTCGAGGATAAATTCAAAAACTTTAGACAAACAGGAGAATAAAGTTATACGGCTGAATGTAGGCAAACTTCTTGCAAAAAGGAAAGGTAGAAGTCGATATACACAGTTGAAAGAGCTTGGCAGGGCAGAGAGCAAGTACGGAACCAGAGGTTTTAAGAACAGTAAGAGGGACACCATCAGGTCCATAACCCTTCAGAGAAATTAGGCCAGCTAAGGCATGAAATACTTCACTGAAGGGAGTTTTAACCAAAGGAATGAAATAGGAGGAGCGGAAGGAACAATCCCAGAATCATCCAAGGTACCGTTGATAGTAAAGGTCTGAGAGAAGAGTTTAGCATTAAGAAAACATATGTGATGGCAGTAGTGATATCAGGAAGAGTAGGGAAGGGAAAGAGGAAGAAGTAATGTTATTAGAGATTTTTTTGTCTATATTCCAGAAATTTCGAAAGCAGTTGGAGTTGGAGTTTTGGGGGCTTTTTTTATTATTAATGATAGACTGTTAAGGAAGTTGTAGTACAGATTTGACATGATTCCGGGCAAAAACATAAATCACACGAGATTCAGGTGATGGGCGAATTATGTACTCTTTGGGGACAAACTCTCTTTAATTTATACCACAATAACAGGATGGCTTAAAACAAGGTTTGAAAATTTTTGTTTGAGAGAAAGTGAGGAATGTATGCCTCCATGTCAGACAATATCACGTCATGGAAATCGTAATCATTCCAGGGAAAATCTGCATAATACTTTCTCAAGTTACATTAACTAACAAAATTAAATTATCAGAGGCGTCTCCGCTTTGGAGGATCATGAGGAAGAATTACAAAAATAGGACAAGATACAGATATGAGATTGTGATTGGAGGAGCCCAATGGAGCATAAACATAAGCATAAGCAGAAGGAAAAGAGGTAAGAAATAGGTAAAAATGTTGGGTGTATCTCCAAGGCAACTAGGGTGTTGCACCAGTTCCCCTAGGTTATGAAGGACATATGAGTTGAAGACTAGTTCACGAGGTTGTACAGTAAATGGAGAGGAAATCCAAAGCTGGTGGTGAACGTGAACATTATAGTCTACAAGGATGGAGATATCCGCGAAAGGATAAATAGGCAGAATGTTCCACTTTCAAAGTTAGTCAAAGAATTTACTGTAGTTAGAGGATTTAGGGGAGAGATAAACAGGACAGATAGATTTAGTAAGAGAGCGGATTGCAAGTTGAAGCCAGACAGTGGAAAATTCGGAAGATACATGAACATAGGCACGAGAGCATGTCATACATAGAAACAATATCCAGCTTTGGAATGAAAAAGAATATAGAAAGAAGGAGGAAACCGAAAATGAGCTACTGGCAATTGCTTCAGACAACTGTGTTTCGGTTAGGAAAATAAGATGAGGTTTAGAAGACAGGAGATGGTGTTCTAGAGATTGAAGGTTAGAACTCAAAGTACGTTAATTACATTTTTTTTATGCTTTAACTCAATCAAAAGTTTTTGATGTGTCTAAGGCAACTGCATAAATTTCTGCAAAACTGACTGACACCTAGTAAAGGAAACTACATTACCACTAAAGCAGGCTTGTCAGGAGTCACAATTGTGGTGACTTCAAAACCTACATCACCAACTATAGCCAAAGAGTGAATTTAGAATCTAAATCCACATCTGGAGGTCGTAAGACCCCAAGATCAGGCTACGTCTTAGTTCAGGAGAAAAGAAAACTGAAGAATTGATCTGCATCACTGTGGTTTAGGTTCAGAACACGCCGTGATTACTCACGTGTTATTAGACACGTTCACAGTTGAGGCACAGTGAAGTTCATAATCATAAAGCCCACCTATGCTAATGTTTGTATGTATCCTCTCCATGAGGAATTAGCATCTTCAGAAAGTGTCTACTCCTTCCTCTAAGCTATTGTGATAGTAACTATCCAGTAGTGTTCAGCAAAAAATACTAAATATTTCTCTCTCTCTCTCTCTCTCTCTCTCTCTCTCTCTCTCTCTCTCTCTCTCTCTCTCTCTCTCTCTCTCTCTCTATAGATATATATCTATATTCTATGATATATATATATATATATATATATATACATACACACATACACACACACACACACACACACACACACACACACACACACACACACATACATATACACATACATACCAAACACGAAAACGGAAATAATGAGGAATGTCTTCATGGCGTCGTTCTCTGGGTGACTGATATCGAGGGACTTTAGAATCATTTATATACTCAGGTAGGTGGATAGAGATTCACTGATAAAAAGAGGACGTAGGTGTATAACATGCCATCTACTTCCTATAAACGCATTGATTTCTGGAATTTCCTAGCGATAATGAATTAAGGCGACAGGTGACATTGGTAGATGTTTACCACGGATGAAATTCATGGATTTTTTTTTTTTTTTTTTTTTGTAGTGAATAAGGGAGCCCGGCCAAAACCCAAAATAAAACATGTTTAAAAGAAAAATGCCCAGTGATGTGCCAAAAGTTGTATACAAAAACATTTGTTTTGTTTTGCTTCTTTCCTTCCTTTTTATTTATTTATTTTTTTTTTTCTATTTGGATGAAGAGTGCATGTGTAGTTAGGTGCATGTAGTTTAGTGAAGAAAGAGAGTTGTCTTTAGAGGACAGGCTGTGAGATACAAAGGAAAACAATTGGCTATAATTAATTGTTAGTTCCCCTCACCACTTGAACCACTACTGTTAAATCTCAATAGGAGTAATTATCGTTTCAGCAGGTGCTTACTGCCTCCTTTAGTAAAAATGAGATGCTAGGCACGGCAGAATCGCCAGTACTTTGTTCCCTGTTGTACTTAAAGTGTATCAAATGTTAATACAAATCGTTTGCTGATGTGGATATCAACATCTATCGAATAATAGCCACTGTTATGAAATCATGATATTCTCACAAACAAAGATAGAAGTGATGTGTTTGGGATTTTAGAATAAACTCTCTCTCTCTCTCTCTCTCTCTCTCTCTCTCTCTCTCTCTCACACACACACACACACACACACACACACACACTAAGTCCATGTTTTTTTGCTTTTACCTATTTATCTTTCATTCACATGAATCACTAAATACGATGTACCAATCTTCGCTCGAAATGTGTAACCAAGAGGATGCGGTTACTGCTTCTCTCCTCTGGGAAGAAAACAGTTGTATACTTTTTTTATCAATTGTTATCAAAGAGAGTCAACAACCAGATACACGCAGACACACACACACACACAAAAAAAAAAAAAAAAAAAAAAAAAGCTAACGCCCTATGCCTGACTCAGCTATGAAGCAGTTTGGACAACGGGTGACACTTTACCCGTGGATCAAGTTTGAAAGTGGAGAACGTCCACACCAAATGTCGCAACTACGTCGCAACTACCATGGAAACCTAACCTAACCTAACCTAACCTAATCTAACCTAATAAACATACAATCAAATATTCACTAATATCTTCAAACTATTCCTGAGCATATAAATAAATATTAATGAACATATGCCTTAATATTAATCCAAGAAAATAACTATTCTAAGTTCTACAAACACAAAAAATAATAATAATAGTAATAATCAGTGAATAGTGTAGGAACAATGCAGAAAACGTAAGCCAGCTGACCTTTATGACCAACTATCCTAAACATGCTATTCACAAAGAATGTCAAATCATATATTCAACACCAACTAACTCCCAGCTCGACGTTCCATTAACCTCATCCACGCTGGGTTGATAAGCAGGATTGGCATCCGGGTATCATGCATATACCCATTTAGCCACAGTCTCACGGAGAAATCACTAATTTGAATGAACTCAATTCAGTTGTGGCACCTAGCACCAAAGTCATCAATTTGTTCCTCCAGCTCGGTCTTCATTATTCTTGTCTCACAATCATAGAGTAAGACAAGGAACACTAGCGACTTCAAGATCCGAATTTTCGTTCATCTGTACAAGTACCGACAACGAGAAAAAAATGGTGTTGAGCGTGTTCATAACGTGGTGGGCCAGGCTAATCTGCCGTACGACTTCCTGGCTATGTCAAGGTATGTCAAGGTTTCCGATATCTCAATGTTCTCGCCACACACATGAACAGACTGTAGTGTTTTATCCAGTAAGCCTCCAAACACCGGGTCTTCGGTCAGGAAACCTGAAGTCCCAAAGACTTCGCCTCCTTGTGCAGTTCCTCTAGAGCCATTAACAGAATCTCCAGTGACTCAGCAAATATTACTGCATCATCGACAAAAACGAGATCGCTTCACAACGACTTTGGTCTACATCTTTGTTGTGTTGAAAAATGATATAGCAAGCACGCATCCCTGCCCCATTCCCATATATATGGTAAAGAAACTGAACACGTCCACTCCACCCTATACAACACTCACTGTCCCGGAGTACAAGCCAGTTAGTAGGCCAGTTATCCTTTCAGGAGAGGCAGAAGGATTAATTAAGATGATCAGTAGTGTACTTGACTATTAAGTCCATTAAATGATAAAATTTTAGCAATGTATATTATCGCACCTCGTTGTTATTAGTAATGAGTTATAGTCTTACAACTATACAATTGCAACGTGCAAGCAAGACACTTGCAGGCACGACAAATCTGTTTTTCACAACCTTCTTTGACACTGCAAATCTCCATGCTGCTAGTGACATTGAATTAACTAAATCTAATTTCCCCTATGAGATCTGCAAGTAAATCATAGACAAATAACCTATCACCGACTCCACTCCGATTCAGGCACTTGACTCGACATGTCACTCATCTCTTTCGCTCTCCTCTTTCTCATACGGCTCATATCACCGTGGACATTCGCTTTCTCGCCACAACAACTCTCCCTCTGTCTCACGTAATAGACACATAACTTTAAGCGTTGCCGCCTCAAAGTTCACCATTCTTCAACTTGTAAGTCCTTCTAGACGAATCTGGACGTCATTCTTTTCACCCAAATGCCTTTTGTTCCTGTCATAAGAAAGTAGGCCATTCTCTTCAAGACTGCCGTCACTATAACTCCCCTTCTTACTCCCATTCCTCGTTGTGATACTTACCGCGTTCTTCTCCAGCCAGTCTGTCATAAATTCATCCTCCATTTCCAAAACTTCCTCTGCTTATATTCCAAAAAATCGGGTTAACCGTAGAGTTTTCTTCATCCATCAACCTGACCCCTCTCCTTTAATGACACCCAGCTTTTCCCCACTTCTACAGGCAGTATCCTTGGTCTCTCTTTTATTCATGATATAAATAAAATGGAAACTTCATATCCCATCTCTTGTTAAAACAGATTTTAGGAAGTTAGGCGTTCTAAGGCGTCTCTACATTTTTTTTTTTTTTTTTTTTTCCATCTCTCCAACTGCTAGGTCTTTATAAGGGCCTTGTCCTTTCATGTTGTCAAGACCCTCGGGTTAAACCCTGAAAAAGTTTCAACCCAGACTGGGGAACCTGTCAACAAGCGAGGTGCATGAATTACAAGGCCACGTTACAACTGGTTTAAGGTTTATGGGTTAATTCAAGGACGTAAGAGAAAAAAAAAAGAAAAAAAAATACATTACATTCTAAGGGGTAAAACTCAAGAATGGAGTCTCAAATATTTACAACATTTATTCACAGACAACTAGGTTAGACGTTAAGTTTAACCAAGATAGGAAAAATCCAGATCCGATGTAATTAAGGGAATTATGGTTACCTCCAGTTAAATGAAAAGAAATACAAACAGTAAATATTACACCTTAAAATAAAAGTAATCATGGACCAAGAGGCACTAACACTACTGAAATGTTAGGTAAATAAGACCCACACACACTGGTGGTCATCCACACTGCTGTGCCAACCTGATGCAGGAAAATATAACCAGTTCAAAACAAATAAATCCCGGATTACACAGACAAGTCATCACCCAAACAGACCTTAATAAAATTCACAAAAAAATAGCACCACAACTTGTAAACACCTTTTAGCAGAATTACAATAATAAGGATTGAACCCAACACAAGGCAGTAATGATGCTAGGAAAATATGTAAGAACTGGGCAACCAGAGATTACACACTCACCAAAAAAATAAAAAAAAAACCCTCACTCCTCTCACCAAAATACCACAATAATCCAGGGACAAACCCTTACACTATCACTTTGGCAATAATTGGGCCGCCTTGGTACAGTGGAACCGCTTGCTTTCTGGCGGCCTTGGCATCTCCGAGCGCATAGGTTCGAATACTGACTACGGTGTGAGTGGAAATTGGGCGTCCACTCGGGGTAACTGCCCTCTAGTGGGGGGTTTCAGATAGGAAGCCTCTATTAGGTTGCCTCCTTTAGCCCATAAA